>JAIFAC010000226.1:0-141270 GCA_026545765.1 Plantago major | reverse complement strand
TTGAAAAATAATTTCATTTCACGGCTTTCAAATACTCCATAGAGTTAAAATGAAGATCATCGAAATCTCTAATTTCCATCCGAGCCGCCAACAAACACTGAATCTCATTTTTCAGCTATTTTGCATCAATTAAAATTAATATTCGACCATTGTTGATTTATTTAAAACCCTTTGTGCAAAATGTAAGTAAAGAAGAGATGATATGTAGTCTCCCTCGGCGTAGAACCTGACAACTTTGGTCACATTGCTTCCCTCACCGAACAAAATATGTCTTTTTCTTCAAGATTGACTTGAGAAGGTATTCTATCAGTGTACCTTCCAAGCAAATGTATTCCGATCTCTAAATGGCACCAGCTTCTTGAATGACGACAACCTGACTTCTTAATGGATGATGCGTTTATTTGTCCCTCGAACTTTTCGCTTGATTTGTTGCAGCCTTCTTTTGTATTGTAGCAATTTGACCTAGCGACTTTCCAATTCGTTGTCCTCCTTTCATAATTCAAGCTGAAAGGTGTTGATCAACAAGCCCAGGATTCTTCCTAATTGTTGGCCTCCCGGTGAATAATGCAAGCCTCCAGGCAAATACGAATGCGGCCCCGAATATCCTTATGAATCACATTACTAACGAGTAACGCGTTTGTTAGTTTCAATAAATATAACCTAAAATGACAAACTCAATTTGACACCAAAATCAATGATTATCTTGAAACGTTATACTACCCCCATCTCCCAAAGTCCTAGCAAACCATTATAAAACCAATCACTACAACCAAATTTGACAATATCCCTCCACCACGACGACCCGACCTTTACCCCGAGCCTTCCCTTCCTACAACTCAACAATACTATATAAAATCCCATACTTAGACAAGACCACACGAGACCAAAAGCAAATTTTTTCATAATTAGTCTCATTACCTCCTAAAGAGAAAAATTAAACCACTCGAAATTTTAACAGAGACCCCTTCTTCCTTTAAACTACACACCAAATCCCAATTAACCCAAGCCACCTTTCAGTTCCCCAAAGAAAATTCGTTGAAGGTCAGAAGTCATTTTAGGACAAAGCGAGGAAGTTTGAAGAAGGAAAGATAGTAGATAGGAAGTGAAGTGAGCACCGCTTTAAGTAACACCAATCGACCACCAAAAGAAAGTTATTCTCAATTGCAATCTCTTCTCCACTCTATCAATCACCTTAGACCACATTGTCTTATCCTTGGTTTCAATATAACCCCAAATACATGAATGGAATTTCCAATCCCACAAATTTGCTTTTACTTGCCCAATTCTTGAGAACCTCGGTATCCACTCCAATGCCCATCACAACTCTTATTATAATTTATTCGAAGGCGAATACCACTCAAAGCTCCGAAGAACCTCAACAAAGCACCAATATTTTCTTTTTGGCTTCTCCAAAATAATTGAATCATCGGCATATTGTAAGTGTGAAACCACCACCATTCTCACCAATCTTCTCGTTAAGAAACCACCCAATACAGCCCTTTCCATAAGTCTGCTCAAACCCTCCAAACCACCAAATATAGGAAAGGAGATGAGGATCGCCTTGTCTAAGGCCTCCACAACTTGAAAGAATCGTTAAATTTGCCATTGATTAGGACCAAGACTACCATTTGAGAAATACCTGCACAATTTCACCACCTCTCACGAACCGTTGGAACCCTCGGCATATCAATAAGGAATGTGCCAACTCACGAATCATAAGCCTTGGCAAAATCGATTTGAACATAGCAGTTCTTCTTTTTCTTTCGGATTCATCCACCACTTCATTGCCACAACAATTCCATCTAAAATATACGACCGGCAGAAAATTTGACCTAATTTCCCTCAATAACTTCACCGTACCCTCAGTGATTCGTGAACCTTAGCTAACACCTTATACACACCGATGAGAGAAATAGGTCCGAACTCCTCTATTGCAGTGGTACTATTTAATAATAAATAGAAAGGGTGATAAAATAAATTGATCAAGAAAATAAAGTAGTTAATTAAATTTATGTGAATGGCGTTGATGCATTGGTGTCGGCCGGTAGTCCTTCTTCATCAATGTTATATCATTGGTATTTATTTATGTTAACTATAGAAAATGTAAAAATAGGGTCCTACCGTACCCGACCTGTTAATTAGTAACATGTAAATGTTTTTTTTTTAAATTAGCACTCAAACGGAACCAAAATAAAATACAAAAGTATACAACACAATCAATATAGTTGTTCCAAACAACCCCGCGGTTGTATGTGGTCACCCCACAACACACAAAAAAATTTATACAAACTTAATTCCACATGCTACGGTTGTTTTTCCGACCCAGGTTCGCGACAACCTTACGGTGGTGTCGTCACCCCACCAAACACACAAAAATTATTATTCTACAACATAATTTCACATGGTACGGTTGTCCCCCCCTCAATCGGCCCGTCGTGGAGATCGAAATCTGAAGAAGATCAAGACATTTTCTCCGCCTTAGAGAGTATGGTGATCCCCTCCCCTCATTATGGAGATCAAGAAAGTAGAGAGAAGATCGAATTGAATGTACTTTTTGCTAACTTAATCAAAAAATGCATTGCTCGGGTCTTGTAACAAAGGTATGGAACAGGTTCGAGTTTATGCCAGACCGGACCTGAGCATCATTATTTCGAACGGGGTTGAATTTGGGTTGGATAGAACCAGTCCTTCCAGCCAGAGACCATAGAGAAGAGAACCCTTATACTTCATCCTACCGATCGAATCTTATACATAAAGAAAAGGAACTTGAAAGTCTTCACATGTAAAATGTTGTTGATAGACATGTAAAGATCAACACACCACCAATTAGCTCTTGTGTATCTCTTCTATCTCTTGGAACTGAAAAAAGCACGTCTAGTATCAAATATACCAATATAACGATATATGCTAAAACGATCTTGATGTGGATAATACAAATATACCAAACAAAGATCATCATAAGAACATCTGTTGATAATCTATGTGCTAAAACGTTACTAACTTAGCGAAGTTTAATTCTCCATCAAATACGAACTTCTTTGAAAAGTGAAACAAAGACGAAAGTTAAAATTTGTCGATTTAAGAGATCTACTCACCAAAGAACAACCCCTTTCAATTACTATATGTTGTCACCAAAATCTCAACAAATTTTGTTCTTAATTTGGGTCGGGTCAACCTTCCGATAAAAACTATATATAAACATAACAAAATAAATAGTGGAAGATATACTGGGTGAAAATGCAACTAATTCCACAAAATTTCACGTATGATTGAATTTATTTAATAAATACTCTATTTTTAAATTTCCATTAATTCATTTTATCTTATTTAATAAATTTATATTTTATTTTAATGAATAAAATAATTTATTGAAATAATACTATTCAAGATTGGTGTCGCATGAATCTTTCACGACAAATTCAAATATATGTTCAAAATATTTTTCTGATTTTTGTAGATAAAATTATATGAGATTTAATAAAATCTATATATGTAAATACACAAAAAATAACGTATCAAATATATCTTTTAAAATATAAATAATTCCACAAAATTACACGTAGAACTGAATAAATCTGGTGAGGTTTATACCTTCGTAGTTTACATAATATATGGATGGATAGATGGATAATATATGGAATGGATGAATGGATACGGTTATATAAACGGATATACCCTCGAGCGCGTGTGATAAGTGATGCATTGACAAAATTTAATTTCATCGAATGGAAGAAGTGGACTAAGTACAATCAAATATTTCCTTCTTCCAAATATAACAAAACCTACTATTCCCTCCGTCTTTTTAAAGGTTTACTTTTTTCCATTTTAAGAGTTTTTTTTAAAGTTTAGAGTTTCTTTGTTTTGAAAATCAACTATCTGCATTTATTAATCTTTTATCACTATCTTTCCTATTTTATTTATTCTCTCTCATTTTTATTATCTCTTACTTTTTACCATTCACTTAATATTTTATTCAATATTTTTTAAAATTCACACAAAACCAAATGGTAAACCTTTTAAAAGGAAGGAGGGAGTACAATATTATTTCCTTCGTTATTTCAAATTCTGAATTTAACAACCTGCTCTTGATATTGTTGGAAGTTTGATACTGTCATAATGCTTGAAGATCGGATTTTTGGAAGTTGGGGTTATAAAATTTTTGGTTTTATAAGTTTCATTTATTGGTCTTATACTGGAAAAACTACATCAAATATTAATCTCTAAAATCTTTTAAGTCTATGCTCTCTAAACATCTTTCTTTCTTCTCCTTCTTCTGATCTTATCTCTCGTATGAGAGCTTCATATCCTCCGGCTGGAGTTGATTTCTCAGTAGTTAAGCTGATTTTTCTGTCTTTCCCTGTTTCTTTTTCTGACTACTCCATTAAAGTGTGAGATCTGCCCTAATTTTTCTTTAATTTTGGTGAGATTTTCTCGGATTTGTTTGTTTGGCTCGGTTGGTAAGTTGCACAAAATGCTCAAGAATATCTTTCCTCAAAATTACTTTCTCTGTTCAATTTTAAAAACTGCAACCTCTTTTATCATAAGCACAATGTCGTTATTTTCGGTCTTAGTACTTACCCTTCAAGCCTTTTGTTAATCTTACTGGTGTTTCGAGTTGCGTCTTTTCTGTGGTTTTCACAGGTGGCCTTGGTTGATAAGCGCCGCTAGCCTCTATAGTATTCTGGCGTCGTCAGGTTCTATCTATGGGATCATAGCGAGAGTGTCAATTGAGTCAAATGTTTAAGCTCACTATTCAGAAGAAATGCGGTGCACATTCCAGATGGGGCTTGGCAAGATCTTGCATTGAATTTGGATCGTTGTTTGGTTGGTGAGTTTTGACTTCGTCGGGTGTTCATTTGGAATCCCTTGAAAAAACAATGACCAGTGCGTGGCAACTAGTCCAGGGGATTAAAATTCAGAAACTGAGTGAAGGAGTGTTGTTGTTTCCGTTTGGTCATGAAGTGGTAAAAGATAGGGTTATCTGGCGGGGACCTTGGGCGTTTGACATAAATCTTGTGATCTTGAGGAAGATTGAAAAAGGTCAGGAACCATTGAAAGTAGATTTGAATGTCTATGATTTATACGTCCATGTATCAGGGATACCTTTGATGGGGGTTAGTCAAGTGATGGCTAAGGTTATAGGTGATAAGGTGGGAAAATTCATTGATTGGGATGTGGAAGCTCATAAAGGTTTATTAGCAACCACGATGAGAATACGCGTTGAAGTGGATGTGACAAAACCTTTGCTACGGTTCATGATGATTCAAGGACCACGGAAGCAACCTATCCGATTGATCATTGCTGAGAAATTGCCTAATTACGCTACTATTGTGGTCTTTTAGGCCATCTTGTGCGAGATTGTCCAGATTGTTTTCATCTGTTCATTCATAGTGATAAGATTGACGAATCCAAGCTTGGGTATGGTGATTGGCTATGTGTTAAACAGGTTAATCAGAATAATAAGGTCTTGGGGAATTTTCTGGCGAGTAGTAATCGACACTTTGGATCAGGAAGCAGCAACTCGAGTGGAGGTAAGGGCATTTTGGGGAGTTCTCCTTTGAACCATAATTCTCCTATTTTGGGGGAGTCTATTTCCGGTAGAAGTGCTAGTCATAATCTCAGAAGAATTAGTGGGAGTGATTTGAGGGATTCTGGTGAGATTGCGGATATACATGGGAAGGAGTTTGAAAATTTGAAAGAGAATAACAGTAGCATGGCGCACGTGAATGGAGCAGACTTTTCTTATATGAGTCAAACGTCTTTGGACTTGGTTCTACTGGACACGCCTATCGCTGGACTGGATATGGACTTGAAAGCCCAATTTGTTACCAACACCATCCCAGAACTTACTAGGCCACAAATCAAGCCACCGAACCCAAACTCCCCATACCTTTCGTTCACTCGGACCCGATTACCATAGATTACCAAGCAAACCAATTTATCCACGTCAACCTATCCTCCTCTTACCTTCACATTTGGCATTGATCCTTTACCTCTAGCTATCCAATTTCCTCTACCTAGCCCGGTATCAAAAACTCAACCAACCAGCAAGGAGTTGGGCCACAAGAAAAGAGGTCGACCTATTGGATCAACGTCTAAGTTTAAATCGGTTGGGTCTAAAGGCGGACGGAGAAGGATTGGGTTGAGTGATAGTGAACCACAACCACATCAGAAGAAATTATGTATTGAGTATCAGAATAGACCAGAGGCGGGAGTTGCTAGGCAACCCCGCCTATCCCAATGAGTTGCTTGTCGTAGAACTGTCAAGGATTGGGGAACCCTTGGACAGTTCGAGCTCTTGGTGAGTTTATCCGTACTCATAACCCCAATCTCGTCTTTCTTATGGATACTCGTCTAGGCGATCATGGGATTAATAAGATTAAACGGAAATTTAATTCTTTTGGTGTTTTTGTGCCTTCCATTGGTCAATCGGGGGGGGGGGGGGGGTGGGTTGGGTGGCTGGCTTTGTTATGGACAAAGGATTATGTGGTCGACGTGCAATCTTTTTCCCGATATCACATTGATGCAAAAGTCACAAAGGTCGAATGTGATGAGGTGTGGCGGGTCACGGGGTTTTATGGCAAACCAGATACTAATAAGAGAGCCATCACTTGGACTCTCCTTAAAAATTTGGCCCAGCAGTATAGTAGACCATAGGTAGTTTTGGGGGATTATAATGAGGTCACATCAAATCTTGACAAAAAGGGAGGTCCACTGATTCCTTCTTGGAGACTTCGAAACATGAGAGAAACCTTGGAGATATGCGAGCTACAGGATTTAGATTTCGAGGGGTATCGATTTACTTGGGCAAATAACAGAGAAGCAGATCTCTTTACTCAGTTGCGTCTTGACAAAGTAGCGGCGAATCTGGATTGGCGTGGGTTGTTTCCGTGGCTAAGGTACAACATCTCTCCACTCATAATTCTGACCATGCCGCCATTCTCTTGCGTCTCAGAGGAATTCGACCTCAGAGATTCAGTCATAATCGAAAACGATTTTGATTCGAGGCTATGTGGTTGAAGGCTGATGATTGTGCGGCTGTGGTGAGGGATAATTGAGATTCAGACTTGGATTTGTTAGCAAATGTGGATGATTGTCGAGTTGGGTTAATGAATTGGGAGCAGGGATCGTTTGGCTCTGTTAAGAAGAAGGTTCGCGAATTGAAATTGGAAGTCGAACACCTGCAAAAGCAAAATCAGTCTATTGAGGTAAAAAATAGGCGCAGAGAACTCAAAATACAGTTGGAAACGATGTTGGATTGGGAGGAAATAATGTGGCAGCAACGAGCTAAGTAACAGTGGTTAGCGGAGCGTGATAGAAATACGAGGTTTTTCCACTCTAGGGCCACCAGTCGGGTGAATCATAATGAGGTTTCGAAATTAATAGATGAGATTGGTAATCGGCAGACCGATATCCAGGGGATGGGAGTTGTAGTGAATGCTTATTTTAGTGACATCTTCAAAACCAGAAGTCCTACAGCGGCAGATATTGAGAGTGTTTAAATCAACCGGGTGGATGGGAGTTGTAGTGAATACTATGGAGGCTTGAGTGGATCAATCAGGAGCTCAACCGGGTGTTCACTCTAGGCGAGGTAAAACTTGCACTGTTTGATACGTATCCCCTTAAATCATCTGGCCCTGATGGCATGTCTGCTTTGTTTTACCAACGTTTCTGGAATCTAGTTGGTCGTAATGTGATTAATTGTGCTCTGTCTTTGTTGACCGATAAATGCCTTGATCCTAAACTCAATTACACCCACATTGTTCTTATTCCAAAGTGTAAAACACGAGTAAAGGTTTAATCAGTTTCGACCCATCAGCCTCAGTAATGTCATGTTTAAAATAGCCTCTAAGGCTATTACAAACAGACTGAAACCCAATATGAACTCTGATGAGTCGATATTTTAACGAATCATTCACCGTATTTTGTTATGCCTTTTAGCCTTTTTTATAGTGTTTTAGTGCATTTTCACGTTTGAGTATTTTGTGTGTTTTTGTACTTTTTTAGGCGTTTTTAGGTAAAAGGCAAGAAGATGGAGGACCAATGTGCAAATTGAAGCTTATCCAAGCTTCTAGAAGCACACTAAGGCCAAGTAGTGGGCCATTACTCCAAGGAGGTGACAAGGAGGTTGAGAAAAGGGAGTGAATGAAAGTGCGATTTATTGCACTTTGTTTAGTAATTCGGCCTTTCTTCGTAACATAACCGGTTCAACGTTTGTAGTTGCTTTTCTATGAATATTTTGTAGGATATATCAAGTTGGGCCTCAACATGCTTAATGGATCAAAAGGAATCAATGGACCTTAAGGAAAAGATATCTGTAACTCTTCCAGCAAACAGAGACGTGAAACTAACGTGAGAAAAGGAAGAGAACGCTACGTCAAAAAGAGAAAAGGAAGGAGTTTAATTTGCTTTGGACACAAGGAATGCAATCTAAGAAAGAAGGAAAGAGTTTGGCAAGTTATGGGCACATTGAGAGAAAGAAGGAAATACAGATTCTCAGGATAAACAACAAGGAATATTTCCTTCTGGAAGCCAACGTAAAGAAGCAAAGAGAAGATCACGTTCTTTCCTAGTTCTGTTCGATATTGGCATCTGCGTTCTTCCTTGCTGAGTTCGACATTGACCATCTATAGAATATTTCCTTCCAATGGATCGCTTGAAGCAAGAAAGAAGATGTTTCCTTTTTCTGTTCGAACTGCTGCATTCCTTCTTCAGTTCAACTTGGACTCTATATATACAAGCAGGAAACAAAATATATTGAGCATTCTTCTTGATGAGATGGATCAGAACATTATATATACAAGAAGAATGACATCTGCAAGACGACGCCCATAGAGATTCGACTTTCTGATTATTGAGTTTAGGCTGTCTTGCTTTACTAGACATTGATATCGATTTCTCTTGTGAGTGATTTCTAAAGATTGAAATTTA
This sequence comes from Plantago major, assembly GCA_026545765.1. Classification (NCBI taxonomy): domain Eukaryota; kingdom Viridiplantae; phylum Streptophyta; class Magnoliopsida; order Lamiales; family Plantaginaceae; genus Plantago; species Plantago major. The sequence continues at coordinate 132,339 of JAIFAC010000226.1, read as the reverse complement.
CTCTAGAGTCTTCGAACTAGAATAGGTTTTTGCTTGTCTGTTCTAGGTCTAGTTTTCTGTAAGTTTAAACAATCGTCTGTGATTGATTTAAACTTCGTTTCTATAATTCTACTTTTACTGATAGTGGAAATTTATCCTACGGCACCGTTAGTATATTTTATATATACTGGCTAGAATTTATTTGTCAGGTTGTCAGTTTATCAATCATTGCTCTCTATTCTGCTTCATCTCATTGTCAACCATTGTTGACGACGTTGTTGACTCAACATCATAGTCAACATCGTCTGAAACCGTTCCTAGTACAAATCCCGGTCCAACTGTTCTAATAAGTGGCATCAGAGCCAGCCACCTAACTAATTGGTGTCTGGATTTGGTACTACTACAATGGACGGTGTTAATTCAAGTGCCAGTCATTTGTGTGATGATGATTTGAAGGTCAAATTTAACAAACGCACTTGTAAAGTTTATACTTGCAAGGAGAAAATTGTTGTGATGACAGGTATCTTTGAGATGAATATGATTGGTGAACTCAGCTTCTTTCTTGACCTGGAGAACTCTAAACCATGCAGTACACTTATGGGCACCTCTCTGAAGCTGAACAAAATCGATGTTGGCAAGGATGTTGACCCAACATTGTACAAGTCAATGATTGAAGCGTCATTGTATCCGCCATCGACCGCCATCATGTTTTCGGTATGTGTGTGGGCCAGGTATCAATCCAATCCTAAAATCCCACATTTAACTGTTGTTAAGAGAATTCTTAGATATATATCAGGAACTGTTAATTTTGGATTATGGTTTGCATGTGATACAAACACTAATCTGGTGCGATTTAGTGATTCTGATTGGGATGGTGATTTAGATGATAGAAAATCCACTAGTGGAGGTTGCTTTTATCTTGGTCCTAACTTAGTGTCTTGGTATAGCAAGAAACAGAATTGTGTGTCACTCTCAACTGCTGAATCCGAATATGTAGCAACTGGAAGTTGTGTGTCCCAACTTGTTTGATTGAAAAATATGCTGCATGACGATGGCCTACAAAGTGATACCCTTTTGATGTTTTGTGACAACCTTAGTGCCATACACATCTCTAAGAACCCTGTTCAGCACTCACGCACAAAGCACATAGACATTAGGCATCATTTTCTTAGGGACTTGGTCAATAAGCAAGTAATTGACATAGAACACATAGACACAACAAATTAGCTTGCAGACATCTTTACCAAGCCTCTAGATAGTGAGAGATTCTTCAGTCTTCGAAGGTCTCGTCTCGGTTCTCTATGACCTTTGTTGTTGAGACCAATGTTGACTCAACATCACAGTCAACATTGGCAGTAAAAAAATAAATAAATAAATAAATAAAAATAGAAATAAAAATTTTACTTTATAAGTTCTTATGTGCTTCTGTATTGGTCTCTGGATGACTGTTTTGTAGCTCATGGTGGTGATGCTTATGGTTTGAAAGGCTGTTTGAAACCAAGATTGAAAGGTATCGGGTCTCTTGTGTGTTTGCTTTATGTAATACCCACTTTTGCTGGATTTGGCTTTGTTTACTCGCATGACCTTGCACTTGATGTTGCCTCATGTCCTTTATGCTTAATAAATCTAATGAATTATGTTAAAAGTGCTCAAGTGTTTCACGAGGATCGTGGTCAAGGTGTCCAAATACTATCCAGATACCGACGTGGCCAATGTGTCATATGTCGTGAGGGTTGATGGCCTGTACTGAAAACCGACACGCACAAAAGTGCTGATTCTCGTAATGCTGCTGATTCACTTGTTGAGTACCAAATTTCCCAATGTGGTCAAATGAGTGATCTTTATGCCATGAGACGTGTGTTTACCTAACTCCGCATAGGCTTCGACTTTGGAGCGAATTCATACGTGTTCCAATTATTTGACATGGTTCATCGCCTCGTCACCCCCACTCAAAATTATGCTAATTGTTTACTTTACATTTTGAGACTTGGTTTCCTGGCTGACTTACATGAAGAGAGGTCTGAGTTTCCGATGTTGTCATCATTGTTGAGTCAACATTCTGGTCAACAGAGACTTTGCATGAAGTACTTTTTGCTCTTGTGTTGTGCTCCTTTTTTTGTGCTCTATTTTTGTGTGTTTTTGGGTTTGAGGGGGAGTAGGTCTGGGTATTTCCTTGGGGTTTTTGGGCTTCAGCATTCCTGTTCTTGCATTTCAAGTCATTTTCTTTAAAATCAAGATTTTTGGTCAACCTCCCTAGGGTTTATCTGTTTATCTGATTACTTTGACTTGACGGATAACTGTTTTACTTGCAACTTTAATCTTTAATTAACAGTGTATGCTTTTCGTTGCTTTGATATATATATCTGCAGGAATCTACCTTGAAGCAAACCCAACAACACCCATCATGACTGATCTTGTAAGTTGTGTACATGACCATCCACTCTTATCCTAACACTACCCACCACTTGATCCAACCTCTATTCCCGACATCGCACTCCACCGATCCGACCTCTATTCTCGCTTCCTTTGCTGTTGACTACAATGTTGAGTCAACATCGCTTTCTGCATTGGTACTTTGTCTGCAGTGTCCTCAGATTACCAAGATGGTGTAGTTTTTTTTTTTTTTAACGAACTTTGTTTTCTTTCTTTCCTCACAAAAAGGGGGAGAATGTTTGTTCAATTGGTATTTTGGATTAAGGGGGATCTTAGTACTTAAGGGGGAGTTTGATTTTCCTGTTGACTTGTTTAAATCCTACTTGTTCGATTTGACTAACAAACTATCTTTAGGTTTTGTGAAGAAAGGTGAGAATTAAGGGGGAGATTGAAAGTGTGATTTATTGCACTTTGTTTAGTAATTCGACCTTTCTTCGTAATATAACCGGTTCAACGTTTGTAGTTGTTTTTCTATGAATATTTTGTAGGATATATCAAGTTGGTCCTCAACATGATTAATGGAGCAAAAGGAATCAATGGGCCTTAAGGAAAAGATATCTGTAACTCTTCCAGCAAACAGAGACGTGAAACTAATGTGAGAAAAGGAAGAGAACGCTGCATTAAAAAGAGAAAAGGAAGGAGTTTGATTTGCTTTGGACACAAGGAATGCAATCTAAGAAAGAAGGAAAGAGTTTGGCAAGTTATGGGCACATTGAGAGAAAGAAGGAAATACAGATTCTCAAGATAAACAACAAGGAATATTTCCTTCTGGAAGCCAACGTAAAGAAGCAAAGAGAAGATCGCGTTCTTTCCTAGTTCTGTTCGATATTGGCATCTGCGTTCTTCCTTGCTGAGTTCGACATTGACCATCTATAGAATATTTCCTTCCAATAGATCACTTGAAGCAAGAAAGAAGAAGTTGTTTCCTTCTTCTATTCGAAGTGCTGCATTCCTTCTTCAGTTCAACTTGGACTCTATGTATACAAGCAGGAAACAAAATATATTGAGCGTTCTTCTTGATGAGATGGATCAGAACATTATATATACAAGTAGAATGAAATCTGCAAGACGACGCCTATAGACATTGCTTTACTCTAAAGTCTTCGAACTAGAATAGGTTTTTGCTTGTCTGTTCTAGGTCTGGTTTTCTGTAAGTTTAAACAATCGTCTGTGATTGATTTAAACTTCGTTTCTATAATTCTACTTTTACTGATAGTGAAAATTTAGCCTACGGCACGGTTAGTATATTTTATATACACTGGCTAGAATTTATTTGTCTGGTTGTCAGTTTATTAGTTCGCTGCTCTCTGTTCTTATCTGTCTACTGCTGTCAACCATTGTTGACGACGTTGTTGACTCAACATCATAGTCAACATCGTCTGAAACCGTTCCTAGTACAAATCCCGGTCCAACTGTTCTAACAGTGAAAATAGGAAGAAGTGGAAAAAATGGGAGTTTCCCCGGATGGGAGGCTCACAACGGTCCAGAGGAGCAAAGGTAGTTTAATCACACGAACATACTGCATCATGAGCGGCCACCTCAAGAGGCTCACCGCGGCGAGTTCTTTCCCATGATTTCAAATTTCTACTTCCTTTGTTCTATAAATAAGCCACTTGTATTCAGTCATTTTCATATCTTCATACCCTCTAGTCTATATTTCTTTCAATTCAAGCATTGTAAACACTCTAGAGATTCAATCTCTCTTGCAATAGAAGTATATTTCCTTTCAGACGATCTCTTGTCACTAACGTATCCAGGTATCAATCGTGCAACTACTATTTAGCTTGTACGTGACATGTTGTTACTTCGATTTCTGAATCTTGGTGTATCGGTGTGAACTTGTTAGTGTCTTAATCATTAATTAGGCTATATCCGTATGATTGCATAGCTCGTGACAGGCTCTTTGTAGTGATTATGTACTTATAACCCGTATTTGGTTGAACTAGCAATAGCAAGGTGATGAACTGCAACTAGTGTATCCTTAATTGGTCCTCTCGTATCAGCACACTTCATGAAAGGATTTATTTACTTCTTTGTTTGTAGAATTGCATGATCTAGGTATTACCTTGTCTTGTGATTGTTAGATTTCATTCTAGAGTTGAAGTATCACAATCCACACACACTATCTGTTTACAACCAACACAAGCGAGTCTATTCTATAGAACTAGCTTAATCAATTCCTCGAGAACGACCATGTGGTTAAAAGCCTCATTCCTATAACAATCTCTTTTTCTAATTGTGTTAATATAAGTAGTAATTTCTGAGCGCATTAAACTCCATTATTTCTGACACCCAGTTGGCTTTTGTCCCTAATAGATTGATAACTGATAATGTGCTTGTGTCTTATGAGGTTAATCATTTTTTAAAGCAAAAACTAAGGGCAAAGATGTGTTTATGGCTTTAAAACTTGACATGAGTAAGGCTTATGACCGAGTCGAATGGGCTTTTCTGAGACGAGTGCTTGAGAGGTTAGGATTTGAGCAGCCTTTCATTGAGCTTATTATGTTGTGTGTTACCACTGTCTCTTATTCAGTTCTCTTGAATGGGATTCAGTTGGATCCAATCCAGCCGGAGAGGGGGATCCGTCAGGGAGATCCTCTCTCACCCTATCTCTTTATGTTTGTGACTGAAGCTTTTAGTTCCCTTATTCGTGATGCTGGGGAGAGGGGGGGGAGTGCTTAGAGGGGTGGCTGTTACTCCTCGAGCACCTAGGATCTCTCACCTTCTCTTTGCCGACAATACTTTGATCTTCTGTTAGGCTACAAAAGATGCAGTTGTGGAGATTGTTAGCTTACTTCATAGATATAGCTTGGCCTCGGGTCAAGAGATTAATCTGGATAAATCCACTGTGGTATTTAGTAGGAATGTGAGTAGGGGTCGTGTGGACAAGGTGAAAGGGAGTTTACCAATTCGTATAGTTGATAAGCATGAAAATATTTGAGCTCCGATCGAGATGGGTAGATCAAAAGGAGTTGTTTGATCACACGTATGTAGTTTGGCAACGGGTTCACGGGTATGATAATAAGTTTATTTCTCGAGCGGGTAAGGAAGTTCTTATCAAGGCAGTCATTCAAGCCAGTCCCACTAACGTAATGAGTTATTTCAAACTCCCGGAGTTTCTTATTAGAGAGATTGAGTCTATTATTTCGAGATTTTGGTGGGGGAATGGAAAAGATAGAAAAATCCATCGGGTAAATCGAACTCTCTTGTGATTCTAAACGATGGTGGGATGGGCTTTAGAGATTTAAAATCTTTTAACCTTGCTATGCTTGGGAAACAGTGTTCATGTTATTAATTCCCTAATGCCTTGTTGAGTCTAATTTTAAAGCTAAATATTTTCCAAATTCGATATTTTAGAGGCCACTTTGAAAGGTGACTCTTCTTTCACTTGGAAGAGTATGTTTGGGGCTATTGGTCTGGTTCAGTAAGGTGTTAGGTGGAGGATTGGGAATGGACATAGTGTGGAGGTGATGACTGATCAATGGATTCCGAGAGAAACTCGTTTGCCTATTACGCCTAATTTTTTCGATTTAGAAGGTTGTTGTGTAGCTAATTTTATCGATCGTGAAAGGGGCTTGGAATGAGGAGCTCCCGCATTGACAGTTTTGGGGATGAAGATGTCGAACATATTCTGAAAATTCCTATTCCTGGCCATAATATGGATGATATACGAGTTTGGCACTTTTCGAAACACGGGTATTATTCGGTTAAAAGCGATTGTCATTTAGTTCGATCCATTACTGCTCGCAATCAGATACACATGTTAGGATCGACTAGCTCTTCGACAACTGAGGACGGAATTGATTTGGCGCTTGAAGGTTCCAAACAAAATTATAAAAAATATTGTCAAGTAACTTTAAAACAAGCTGTCACTGTTTTGATGAAGCTGATTAAGAAAGTAATAACTACTGATTCCATTAGTCCTGTGTGCAAGATTGATGACAAAACTATTATTAATTGTTTTAGAGACTGGTCTTTTGCTAGACTCTATTGGGCTTCTTCCCATTACCGTTTTCTGTGATTTACTCTATGGCTACTACTTATATGCAATGGATTATACAGGTGCGCAAAGCTTTGTCACATTAGGATTTTGGCTTCTTTGTCACGTTCAGCTGGCGTTTATGGAGTAACCGCAACAAGATTGTTCATGAATCACTTGGGTATGATGCTATGGATCGCTCAATTTGTCCGTAATTATTTGGCACGCTACAAAGAAGCATGCATCGCATACTCGTGTCCTTGTCCCCGTAATGTGTTCAAGTTTGGTGTAAGCCATCGGTGGGAACATACAAAGTGAACTATGATGCTGCATTACGCCAGAGTACTACCGCTGGTGGTGTGGTGATTCATGACTGGAAGGAAGCATGGTTGGTTGGAACGATGAGTCGATATTTTAATGACTCATTTAGGCTTTTTAGCCAGATTTCTATGTCCTTTAGCCTTTTTGTTAGTGCTTTAGTTCATTTTCACGTTTGGGTGTTTTGTGTATTTTTGTACTTTTTAGGTGATTTTTAGGTAAAGGCAAGAAGATGGAGGACCATTGTGCAATTTCAAGCTTGTCCAAAGCTTCTAGAAGCACACAAGGCCAAGTAGTGGGCCATTACTCCAAAGTGGTGACTTGGAGGTTGAGAAAAGGGAGTGAAAATAGGAAGAAGTGGGAAAAATGGTGGTTTCTCCGGAAGGGTACCTCACCGCGGTGAGCTCTCCCAACACGGAGGCTCACCGCGGTCCAGAAGGCCAAGAAAACTTACGAGCTGAAATCCAAGTTGAAGACCGGTGAGCTGACCAAAGAAGGCTCATCAAGTGAGCTCGCCAAGACCAGTTTAAACACGATTTCTGGCAGTTTTTCCCCATTATTTCGAATTTCTACTTCCTTGGTCTTATAAATAGACCCCTTGTATCAGTGTATTTTTCATATCTTCGTAACTCTTAGTCAAATTCACTTTCAATTCAAGCATTGTAAAGAATCTAGAGACTCAATCCCACTTTCAATAGAAGTTCTATTTCCTTTCAGATGATCTCGTGTCTTAGAAGTATCTGGGTATCAATCGTGCAAAATTTGGTGGATTCCTTTATATTTTGTACGTGACAGGATTTTACTTGTGATAATTGACCGTACGTTTATCGGTGTGAACTTGCTTCTGTTGCTACCTTTAATTAGACTATATCCGCATGAATGCATAGCTCGTGACAGGCTCATTTGTACTTCATACGCATCAGTAGGCCTTATTTGGTTGAATTTGCAATAGCAGGTGTGTGATCTGCGAACTAGGTAACTTTAATTGGTCCACTCGTATAAGCACACTACTTGAAAGGATTTATTGTCTTCTTTTTGTTTTTGTAGAATTGCATGATCTAAGCATTACCTTGTCTTGCAATTGTTTGATTTTATAGGGTAGAAGTATCACCTTATCCAACTATCTATTTACAACGAATGCAAGAGAGTCTATTTCTATTTGAACTAGCTTGATCAATTCCTCGAGAGAATGATCATGTGGTTAAGAGCATTGTCTACAACAATCGCTTTTTCTACTTGATTAATATAAGTAGTAATTTCTGAGCGCATCAGAAACGTTGTAGCTTTAATCATGTCGCAAATGCTGAATTTGTTGAAGCTTATGTCGCCGTAATGTCATTTTCGATATGAATTCGATCTTCACCATGTCTTATTTGAAGGCGATCGCCCAATGTCATGAAGGAACTTCAAGATTCGAGACTCTCTTTGCAATCGGAAATATTATCAAGAAACTAAGACTATTGTGATGTTTTTTATTTCTGTTTCCTTTTTGTTTACTAGACGTAGTGCTAATAAGTTGGCCCATCTTTTAGCCACGTGTGTGGAGACTGATAGTTTTGGCTACTCTTCGATTCCAGTTGCTAATCCTGATGTTTCTTTATTGTTGAATGAAAGTTGACATTTTTCTTCCACAAAAAAAAAAAAAAAAAAAAAAAAAGAGATAATTTATTCTTTTTAAAATTTTCAATGTACATCTATTGGCCCCAATGAGACCATATATTAATAATTATTAAAAAGTTCTTTGTATTTATTATCAACTTGATAATTTAACACAATTTCATAAAAGTTAATCTACTATTTCTTTATTAAATTAAAGTTTATATTCATTTTATCTTTAAATTTCTCACGCTGTATTCAAGTATTCTAGAGTTGTATTCTCGCACTACAACAAAAATGTAATGAAAATTGTTGTTGTTTATGATACTTCTTCGATAATCGATTCCAAATGCAAAGAAATCATTCTCAAGTTCATATCTACTAAACTCTTGATGACGTCAACCATAATTTCTTCTTACTTTGAACTTTATAACTCGAGCTCTTCTACAGTCAGGCATGCTTCAATTCGCCCTGCCTGACAACAGACAATTGATTATGCACCATTAGATTTTTATCTAACGGTCCATATCAATTCGCCAAATGCGACTAGGCGATCTCCCTTTCATATTATAAATATTTAAATTAAAAAATATAAATATTAATCAAAATACCCAAATTTATCCTCTAAAATTTTCCAAAAAAATAACCATATCTTTTTTATAATTACCAATATTTTTAATTTTTTTTTGGAACCAAGAGCATACTTTTATTCCAAATCCCCGCAAGTACAAAGGTCGATCAGCAGATCCAGACCATACAAAAAGAGTCAAGAGTAACTAGTACAAAACTACAGACCATTCAATCTACTAACAACACTATATAGCTTTGATCTGCCTTGTACTGTAGTAACAGTAGTATGACTAATCTCCGAACTTAACATTAAAGATCTATTCACACCATTAAACACCTAACCAAACATCATAAAAGGTTTCGGTAGCCGCCAATTTTAACAAGGTAGCAGCAGATCCTTTACTAGATGTCTTGCACACTAACCATTCCAATTCTTGAGTCCAAGCCTGGGGAACATGTCTACACTGCAACTATGCAAAAACAAATTTTCCGCATCATGACAGTAGTAGGACATGCAAATGATCAATAGTCTCTATATCCCCAGAGAAACAACAAAGGCCATCATTGTGCACACCAAACCTTAACAATCTATCTTTAGTGAATAACTTTTTTAATTTCTATATTTTGGTCTAGAAAGATTGTTAAAGAACATTTTTAATTTCTATATTTTTATATCTAATTAAAATAAACAGGTCAATTCCTAATTTGATACATGTTGTCAGGCAAGGCGAAAGCCTGCCTGACCGTAGAAAATCCATTTTCGTTATTTTCATATGTAAAATATAGTAAGTGATTCACATCCATATTATGCCACCGATCAATTAAGTCTCAGTGGAACATTATATAGTGACAAATTTTACCCATGAGCTCAAGTATTACCGGATTGGTTGTAGGGCTTGCTTCTATCGACTCGGCGTTGGTCAAAGGACTGCTGAAGGTCAAGCAGTAGAGGGTATCGCGAGACAGTCTGAGGTAGAGGGAAAAATACGAGGTACTCTATTGCTTAGTCTAGCTTTATGGAAGCTTTAACCATTTCTGGATTGGTTGTAGCTTTAGCACTTTTATTTGCGAATCATTTTGTTCAATTTTACAAATTAAAAAAAAAAAAACCTATTTTATTGTCCTAGACCTGTCCTTTGCTTTTCAAATTAGATCTAAATTTCACTCATACAATTCCTTATTTGTTGATAAAATAACCTACGGGAAGGGTTGATTTCCATATGAGGAATTAGCAGCCACTTCTTTTGGTTTTGCAAAAATCATGAATAGAAGTGATTTGAAGTTATTACTCCTAGTTTTAGGAGAAAGTCTAGTAAAGGCCCGATTTTCCTATACAATAGGAAAGGCCAAGCTAGACTAGTGTAAGCTATATGGTCATGTCAAACACTTGATCATAGGAATATGGTCTTTCCTAATATTTAGGAAAATCAGCCTTTTTCAAGAATTATACTAGTTTTAGAGCCTGGGCTAGCCCGGGTGGTGGGTCTGCCCCTACCTATAACTCCACAGTTCAACCACCATACTATTATGCTAGCTACACTTTCTGAAACACCGATAAATTCAGTCTGAAGTAAATATATACTCCTTAATTTCCCTATTTCTGAAACTCGTTCTCCCCACTCATCTCCATCGATCCTCACCACACTCCACCGACCACACCCGCAACAACATCAAGGAGGGTTCTCAGGCTAGAAATTCGGTAATGCTTTTTCTTTCACTTCTATAATCTATAGCTAATTATTGTTTTGTTTGAAGGATTAGAATAATTAGAGTAGAGAAGGTCTCCTAAGAGACATCCCCTAGATAAATACATAAAAATATAATTTTTAATATTACATATTAACCCCAATATAAAATTAGTTGCAAAAAACATCCCAACCCAAGGGCCAGAAGGTGGGTCGGACTATAGTAATACGGGTCGGTATAAATACACAAAACCATGAGCTAAACCCCAACTTTCACGCATTTAATCTGCTTTCGCTTCTTTCTCGCTTCTTCTTTCTCTCTCTAGTTTCTATCACCGGAAAATGGTGAAAACCACCGAAAAAATCGTGAAAACCACCAGAATTCAGCCGTGAAATTCATCGATTCATCTTGCCATTGAAGATTGTGCTCTCATCATTCTCGATATGCTGTTATATCTTTCGAAAATAGTCAAAAACATATATACAAAAGGTTCGAACATATTACTGTGATTTTTTTGTGATTTGATTGAAAAATAATGCTACATAGTTGATCGATCGTGTTGTTACAATCGCTTTATTTGTTTTCATGTTTTCGCTGAGGATTTAGCTAGATAGTTTATCGATCGTATGTTTTCGCAGGATTTTCAAATTGTTGTTGATCATAGATGAAGGTTTTAGTATGTTTTCCTTGTAATTTTCACTAGTTGTTGATCGCAGATGCCGGATTCAGCTGGAGAAAATTCGACAACTGAGGTTGCTGATGTACTTGTATAACTTCAAAATACAAGTCATGTTCTATAATATTTTTACCATGTTCTACGCAATTTGTCCCATGATTCCATATTGTAGTTGTTCTGTCACCGTTATTGAGTAATTTTCAATATATCCCATGATCTCTGTCATATGCTCCATGGTCTCTGCATATGTCACCAATAGATACTTATTTTAAATGTACTATGATCTCCGGCTATATGCTCCTTGATCTCGTAATGCACCACATGATTCCATGTTCAAGGTTTAAATGTCACCAAGAGAGACTCGCTTGAATCAGAACCCATGATCTCTGTCATATGCTCCATGATCTCTGCAACGCACACCATGATTCCATGTTCAGTTGTTTACATGTCACCAATATACTTGTTTTGAACTGTAACCCATGTTCTCTGACCTATGCTCCATGATCTCAGCAATGCACCCAATGATTCCATGTTATGTTGTTTACATGTCACCAGTAGAGACTTGTTTTGAACTGTAACCCATGATCTTTGTCATATGCTCCATGATCTATGCAATGGACCCCATGATTCCATATAATGTTGTTTACATGTCACCAGTAGTGACTTGTTTTGAACTTTAACCCATGATCTCTGTCATATGCTCTATGATCTCGGCAATGCACCACATGATTCCATGTTCGCTTGTTTACATGTAACCAGAGAGACTTGTTTTGAATCAGAACTCATGATCTCCGTAATATGCTCCATGGTCTCGCAATGCACTCCATGATTCCATGTTCGGCTTGTTTACATGTCACCAAAGAGACTTATTTTGAAATGTAACCCATGATCTCTGACATATGCTACATGATCTCTGCAATGCACTCCATGATTCCATGTTCAGTTGTTTACATGTCACCAACAAAGACTTATTTTGAAATGTAACCTATGATTTCTGACATATGCTCCATAATCTCGCAATGCACCCATGATTCCATGTTCATTGTTTACATGTCACAGGTAGAGACTTGTTTTGAAATGTAACCTATGATCTTTGACATATGCTCCATGATCCCTGCAATGCAACCCATGATGCCATGTGAAGATAGTTAATATGTGTTAATTGACTTGTGTAGCCATAGTTGTTAACAACTCAACCATCAGATCCATTGATGATGACTTTAACATCGCCGAAGTTTGGTAGGTAACAACAAACAAGTCGATGACATGATTTATATCGAAACATGTTGCAAAAATTGATTCTCTTCAAAAGATGCGATCGGGCTTGATAGCAATGGGAAGGTATATCAAAATACTTCAACAAAGTTGTGCTTCAACAGGAGTAAAATGATCCAGAATTTACCAACACGAAAGGAAGGAAAAAACCAAAGAGTCAAAAGCAAACTTGAAAGGAAGAAGCCAATCACCACCGAGTTTGGAGACAAAGATCCACATAAACACTTGATATAATTCACTACTTTGTGTAATGATAACTTAGTATAGAACTTCTAAAACTATGTTAAGCAGTCGATGACCTCACTATGTCAACAATTTTATTGTACCATGTTCTCAAACATCTCTGCCATGATCTCAATATATTAAACCGTGATCTATTAAACCATGATCTCAACATATTAAACCATGATCTCAACGTATAACACCATGATCTTAATATATTAACCAACGATCTCAACATATTACTCCATGATCTCAAAAGATTAAAACCATGATCTCAACATATTACACCATAATCTAAATGTATTACACCATTATCTAAATGTATTAAACCATGTTCTCACGTTTTCTTGAAAATCATGATCTCAACATATAACACCATGATTTCAACTTATTGCACCATGATCTCAAAAGATTAAACCATGTTCTCAAGTTTTTCTTGAGAACCATGATCTCAGATATAACACCATGATTTCAATATATAACACCATGATTTCAACTTATTACACTATGACTCAATATATTAAACCATGATCTCAAAAATATTAAAGCATGATCTCAACATATTAACCCATGATATCAGCGTGTTAATTCATGTTTTCATGGTTTTCATAAAAACCATGATCTCAACATATTACACCATGATTTCAACGTATCACATATGTTCTCAAAAGGAGTTGAACCTGTGAAACACTTGTATATCAAATAGAAACCATATATTCAAATAGAAAATATTCAGTTACATTTTTCTAACTAATGACTAATAAAAATATTTTTTGATGTTTCTTCACAACAATATGTTAAAAAACAATCTATCTTCACAAATCAGTCAGTCTGTTCCTTCCTTTTATACCTTTTAACATCCCTCCTTTTCATCTCTGTCAATGTGACATCTTGTCCTTCAGAAATAGGCTCCATTTTTCCATTTGTAGCACTTGAACCAACATCTTTCTTCTTTGTTGCACTTGAACCAACATCCTTCTCCTTTGTCAAGGCTTTTTCCTCCTCCTTCTTTATCTTTTCAGAAAACTTCTTGTCATAAATCCTCCTCAATGTAGTATGAATAGTTCTAGGTTTGCTAGAACTATAGTTCTCTGTTAGCAAATCGACAAACTCAGCTACACTGATCAATAGTGCATCCCTTCATCCATTAATATCAACCAAGCACATTATTGAAATGATTTGAGCATGCAATATGCCCCTTTTTTATACCTATAGAAAAGAAGAAAAATATATGTTATAAAAAATATCACCCATGTTGTCAAACAAATAACCTATGTTAATAACAAACTAAAAAAACCAAACTGAAAACAAATACCATCAACTCAGGACATTTGATTTTTTTCACTTTAAACATCTCCATGTGCTTCATCAGGTACCACAGTCATTAGTATCTTCCGCAGTGAACACATAAAAAATGTTCTCATAAAACCATGATATCAAAGAAGTAACCCATGTTTCCAATGAATTTACCTATGATCTCAAGCATACTATACGATATCACAAAAAAACCATATGTTCCCTATCTTCCGCAGTCAACACAGAATAATGTTCACAACACAAAAAAACGAGAAAAATCTTCATCACAAGTAACTGCCTTCCGCTTACGATTCCGACTACCATCCGTCGAACCTTCCCTGTCGTTCTTACCAACCAATATAGTACGAATAACTGCAAAACTCAGATAAACAACCACAAAATCCCCAAAATCTGAACAAAAAAAACCCTAACAAGCATAAAAGTGACGAAAAAGATCAAAATCACGAAGATAATCTCGAACAAAACACTTACATTCAAGTCTCAAACAAAATTAGGGTGAAAGCAAAGAAGATTGAACAGTTGCAAGGAGAATCACGAAGAGAGAAAAAGACGAGGAAAAAGAGGAGAAAAAACGAGAGAAAAGAGGGGAAAGAGAGAAAAAATGGAAAAAAAAACTGTTGAAATGAGTTTATATACCAACAATTCTAGTCCGGTCGGGTCGGGTCGGGCAGTAGGATCTGCGGAATTATTTTCAAAAAGTAATATAAAGTGGTAAATTGCAATATAGTCCTGTCTCTAGATAGTTTATCTAGAGACCGTCTCTTAGGAGACTTTGTGTTAGGAGTAAACTTAATTAATTAATGGGACTTTTTCTTTCATTTATATTAGTATTTGCCTGTTCACCTCTCAATGTAATCGACCGAATCGAATCGAATCAAGTGTAGTATAAAAACAACTAAGCAGCCGCACTAAATCGAATCGAATGAAATCGAATCAAATTAATGAGTTTTCAGATGAAGAGAACATGGGCTTACTATCTACTTTGAAGTGATTAGAATAATTAGCGCCAACTTCTTTCGCTTTCTCCAAGTCCTTAGGGAAATGGCATTGGTTTGACGCCTATATAGACAAATTTAGCTAGTAGGTGGATCCAGATATTTTTAACTCGGGCTAGATTTAAAATTTCCATGTATGAAATTTTCTTTAATATGACGTAAATTTTGTGCACTTCATAATTCATGTACATTTTTAGTGCACATTTACAATGCATTTTACGTCACATTTCTTATGCATTTTAGTTCACATTTACTATTTTTTAGGAGAAAATAAATAGAAAAAAAAATCATAATTTGCACGAAAACTAATGATGAAAATTTATATATATTACATGTAGTGAAATTCTAATAAAATGCACTATTTTTATTAATATGAGAAAAAAACCATATTACTCTACCAAAATAATTGACATACTCACTAAATTTACAACAATGAGACTTATTATTTACTAAAATGAAGTGTTTTACCATAGATGTTCTTAGACTATATAATAAAAAGGAAACTAAATAAAATTAGTTTACATAGGTGAAAATTGAAATACCATCAAAATTCAAGAAAAAAATTGACAAAAAGATTATGAGAAAAGAAAATAAAACAAAAACATGTAAGTAGTAGGAATTGAACCGGGTTGATAAAGGCAACAACCTAAGTTGACACCACTAGGCTACATGACAATAACAACACTCATCACACATTCAAATTTAGAGAGAATCATGTACAATACACAAATTTAAAAAAAAATGAAATTTTTGAAAATAATTTTTTATCCTTCTTTTTTGGGGCCCTGGGCTAGCCCGGGTGGTGGGTCCGCCCCTGTCCACATCAACATTTTAATTGCACCTTCATCCCACCTACTTCCGGAAACAAGTTCTGGTCCAACTCTCAAAGTACCGGAATCGAAACATACGTTAACAATATGATTCAAATTACTCTTGTATTCAATATAGTACTAGTGGTTTTGATGTAGCAACATTTTTTTCTTTCATATCAATATGATGATTTTGCAGCTTCTTGTGTATTTACTTGCAGTGATGTGGATTTGGACCTTAGTACCGGTTGGCATCATCATCCTGCTATGGCGGCCATTTGCAGGAGGATTTAGATCAGGGTCGCCCCATTCAGATCACTCTGTATGTACTCTTGGATAAAATTAATATACTTTCTATTAAAATAATAATAAAATAATAAATAAAATAATTAGTTTGTAATGATTTGTTTACGTACATGTATATGTAGGACCGAGATAGATGATGATATACTACTGGAAATTGCTTCCCTGATTCGGGAGGATGTTACATGTGAGTACTCCTCCCGAGAAAAGCTTAACTAGTCAACATTGACTTGCAATTTAGAAGTGTTAAGAAACACCTGCATAGTATATGATTCATAATGGCCATATTTTTAGGTATAATCACCTGTATCAAGCTGTTTGATTAGCGATTAAAATCGAGAAAACCAGATTAAAATAGGTGTTTTTAACAAAGTTTACGTGAACGGGTTTAACTTTTGACATCTAGGGTGATATAGTATAAACCATAATCCTTATCCAAATGTCTAGCTAAGTAATCCATGCACAAAATAAAAATGAGGGGATAGTGGAACCCCCTATCTAAAGACCTCTACCCATGCAAGTAGGGGCGTATCCAGGATTTTTATAAATCCTGGGCTAGATTTAAAATTTCCGGCGCATGAAACTTTTGAATATGACGCAAATATACACTTCATAATTCATGTGCATTTTCAGTGCACATTCACAATGCATTTTACGTCACATTTCTTATGCATTTTTGTGCACATTTACTATTATTTTTTTAGGAGAAAATAAAAAGAATAGAAAAAAAATCATAATTTGCACGAAAACTAATGATGAAAATTGATATACATTACATGTAGTGAAATTCTTATAAAAGGCACCATTTTTATTAATATGAGGAAAAAAATTGTTCTACCCAAATAATTGACACACTCACTAAATTTACAACAATGAGACTTATTGTTTAGTAAAATGAAGTGTTTTACCATAGATGTTCTTAGATTATATAATAAAAAGGAAGCTAAATAAAATTAGTTTACAAAGGTGAAAATTAAAATACCATTAAAATTAAAGAAAAAAATCTTCTAAAAGATTATAAGAAAAGACAATTGAAATGAAACAAGGAAAAATATATAAAATTAGTTTACAAAGGTGAAAATTGAAATACCATCAAAATTCACGAAAAATAATTTGACAAAAAGAGTATGAGAAAACAAAATAAAAATGAAACAAAAACATATAGGAATTGAACCGGGTTGATAAAGGCAAGAGCTTAAACTGACACCACTAGGCTACAGGACAATAACAACATTCATCACACATTCCAATTCATAGAGAATAATGTACAATACACAAAAAAAAAATTAAAAAAGAAAAACTGAAGTTTTTTAAATATTTTTTTTCCTTCTTTTTTCGTGGGGTCTGGGCTAGCCCGGTGGTGGGTCCACCCCTGTCGACAGCAACATTTTAATTACACCTTCATCCCACGTCCTTTCGGAAACAAGTTCTGGTCCAACTCTCAAAAGATTGAGATCGGAGATAGATTTCCCAGTTTGTCACCCATCATAAGATTGCTTCAGAGTTACTTTGAAGTTTTTATTGATGGATTTCCAAAATGAAATGTGCACCTTGTTGGTATGAGTAGCGTTCTCGATTCCTTTAAACTCTATAAACATGACTTGAAACTTTTGGGATGTTATAAAATTTAAAATGTTAGTACTATTTTTCTCTCTAATTCTCTTTGGCAGTTTATGTAGCGTAGTACTTTGTTCATAAAATATATGGAGCCTTATCGGTTAGTCATATAATTAGTGTTGTATTTACTTTAATAAATGGGTGAATTTCATCTAGGTACCTCTGTAAGATATATGTTCTAATTACACCTAAATACCAGTTAGTTCAAAATAACATATATGTTCATTTTTTCATTTTTTCGTTAACCAAAGTATTGATGCCAAATACTACTTTATTTTACCAATTTAAAATGATAACCCTCATTTCTTCCTAATTCAACTTATATCCTTTATTGTCCAATATATTTTTTGTTGAGTACTTTATCTATTGTTAATTAACAACTCCGATTGGATCAGAGCCGTTAATAGCAATGGGAGGACCTCTCTTCTCTCCACATATGTCCAAGTTGAGCATCTTAAATATCCATGCTCGACTCTGATTCGAGACATTTATATATATAAATAAATCACCGATTCAAGTTAGTTAAAGGTTTGTTAGTTGGGGACTAGTTATAACTATGAATACATCTTCTTTGTTTCTATTATCAATCAACTCATTCACAAAATTATATAATTTCCTTCAGTAATTCGACTCATTCAATCACAGTTGTATAACGAAATCTCTAGTTTGATTAGTTATTGTTCTTCTCCAACGCCTAATTCATGAACTTTCACAAGATCACTCAACAATGAAAGCATAACCGATGATGGCTCGATCTTATCATGGTTGAAATCACGGACTTGAAGCCACTCAATACGCGAATTTGTAATCGGTGCGTGAACTCGTTGATCATCCTGGTGGAACTAGGTGATCTAACTTGAATCGTGATTCCATCTTCTTCTTCTTCTACTTCTTCCCTTAGCTTTTCAGTGTACACTGTAGATTACCAAACCAAACCAAACCAAACCAAATCAAGGCAAGTAATCAACCAAAAAATATTTGCTCGGTTCTTAGTTGCCCAATTTCATCTTAAATTCTCGAAATCCTACTTGTTTGGTTTTGTTTTATTTCTGTAATTTTATTGAAATTAGGTTGTGAATCAAGAAATGGATCCAGATGCAGTGAAATCCACACTTCAGAATCTGGCTTTCGGCAATGTCTTATTGCTGCAGCTCGTGATGTACAAAAGGTATTATTAATTATTGCCACCTTCTCCATACTATTTCGTTCAGCAGGAATTTTCCATGATAATAATACCTTCATTCGATACTAAATGGAACAGCAGCTTGTGTACTTGTATCATATCATAGTTGTAGCCTTGTAGGCAACAAATTAAAAGTTTTCGGTTAGTATTCAAAATCAATTTACTCTTTTTAAAGGATTGATTAAGGCTCTGTTTTCTTTCTTGTTCTCTTCATCTCAAAAACCATTAATTTCAGTTCAAATTAGTTGTTTTTTATACTACAAATAAGTTCAGTTCAGTTTAGATACAGACGAAGAGAACAAAGCCTAACTAGTCTTATCGTCTCACTTGGATTTGGATTGATTAACTACTCGGTCTCATTTCTGCCTGCCAAGGAAGATTGATTACGGATGAGAAATACTTTCATATCTTTCGAATAAGTTTTAGGCTCAACTCGAGTTTTTTTTAAATTATTTTCCGTTCGTTTTAATTATTAGCTGATTCTTTTGAGGTTTTCAAGATAAAACTATTGTTTTTTTTAATCAATAACAACAATGTCGCTATAACAACAATTTGTAGGGATGTTTGGTGTAGTATATCTGTAGATAAATGTCGCTATATACTGACATTAGAGAAGGATTTTTTTCTTCTTTTACTTACAGTTTACTTTTGCAGGAGATGCTGGCTCAAGAGAAATCAAATGCATCCAGCTGTTTTAATGGGGAGGTTGATCTTGATGAATTGATGGATGTAAGTTGAAATACATTTCTGCAGTTTTATGTTTATTATATTTATACTTGTATACTTTGTCTACTGCACCCAGGACCCGGAGCTGGAAAAACTGCATGCTGACAGGATTGCTGCTCTCAAGGTCTATTGTTTGTCGTTCAAATGTTCTTCGTTATCAATGTAAAGGTTGAGATATACTACATATAATCATATGCATACTTCTCTTACATCTCCTGGAATTCACTTACAGAAAGAAGCTGAGAAGCTGCAACAATTGAAAACCCAAGGCACGGTGAGTACAGAAATGTTACGGAACCAGACTTCTTGGGAGAAGTTACTGGCAGCTTATAAAGTGATTTGTCACTTTTATCACCGAGAGTTCTATCGTTGCAAGTAAGGAAACTATTAAACCTGTAATTTGAACTGTTTCTAGAAATTTGGGTACATTTAGTGTTTGTAACTTGAGGGAAGTTGTGACATATAGCAAGTACGTTAATCATGTAAAGGCTTGATTAGATAATGCTACAAATAAAAGTATATATGTAGGAATTTTTACTTCTTTGACGAACATGTGCCGCTAACTCATTACTTGTAACTTATGGTGTTGAATTCCTAGGATTATGGATAAACATTTGAAGACCCTTGCTCCAAGACATTTAAAGACCAAGTTCATTAAATTGGATGCTGAGGTCAGCTTTGAAAAGGCATTGTGTGGCATATATGTTTTAATTGTATATGCATTATATTTCGTTCAGAAATCTACAACTGAAAGGATCTTGAGTATACTGTCTTTGATTAATTTTGCAGAATGCTCCTTTCTTTGTTACTAAGCTAGGAATCAAAACATTGCCTTGTGTCATTGTATTCAGGTCAGAACCATTTCTTTCTTATCCAGCGCCTGGTTTTTACTATTGATATTAATATAGTTCCTTTTATCACATGAGTGATGCCATAAGCGGATCGATGCATCTTTCCAGTTGCATCCATAGCCTTAAGTTATTTGCCGGATTACTTCTCCTATCCTGATAAGCCATCGGGTATATGTCATTGTCTAATAGAGCTGTGGTCCTAAAAATCCATCATCCCTTTCTAGTCTTAGTTTTACAATTATATCATTTGTGTTATGTTGTATTCTTAATTTTACAAACAAATCTTTAGTCTTACCATATATCGTTATGCAAATCTTATCGTTTTTGCTATGTTCTATTTGGCCATTTCAGATTGCTCTTCAAATTTAGGATGTACAGCCATTTATTTCATCCTACTCGATGCTTTAGGAGTTTCCTTAACAATTCCTCATGCATTTCTGCTGTATCATTTGATGTTGTGATGCCATTACTCTCTGCCCAGAATTAAAGACAGTAGATATGATCGTTCTATTTTTTTTTTTTTTTCCTTCATGTAGCGATTTTGAGTTTGAAGGCTTTTGTAATATATTCTAGTCGAGAATCAATTTAGTATCAAATCTGCAAAGTCACGGCTCACTGTTCAGATGCCACTGTTATCGATTAATTTAGTCACATCTGTATCTGGGATCTTAAGGGCCTGTAAATGTTGCAGTGACAGGATTGCAGTTAACTGTTTTCTGAGTGAAGTCAGAGACCTGAGTTACAAAATTTTGCCTTAAGGGCTAACAATGTGCATACTTTGGAAATGACTCTGCAAATTCTTGTTTTTGTTATCCGGTTGCATGTGTTATCATCTTTAGGATTATATTTTATGTACAACATCACATTTATAACATTTGAATGTTCGTCTCTACATCTAGGCAAGGAGTGGCATCAGATAGGCTCGTTGGATTTCATGATTTGGGAGGTAAAGATGATTTTACCACAAGGACCCTCGAGGCTCTCCTGTTAAAGAAAGGTAATGCTCTTTAGTTTTTTTTTTTTTTTTTTAAATGCTTTCTTGTACCCCAAGACCTAAGTTACCTGTTTGTAGTTTCTAAACGGTTATATATCAGGTGCGTATTGAGGAAACCAAACGGAAGAAGATGATGATGATCGTGAAGATTTACGAAGGACAGTGAGGTCATCTGCTTATGATTCTGATTCTGACTGATTAGCAGACCGAACAACTCGATATTGTTACCAACCATAGTGCCTTATTGAGCATTTATACCTTCCTTGCTCTCTTCACCAATTTTAGCAAACTTTGGTTCGGAAACTTGCTTAAACACCAGTCTGATAGAAAAATTTATGTAAGCCGGAATTTTGATGGGAAAAAAAAATACAAGTTGTGCTGTATTATTTCCAATATAATTAAATAGCCTTATGACATTTCCTTATTCCCAAAAGTCCGCAGGGTTATAAAATGGATTGATTTTCCAAATTTGAGATTGTAAATTAGTGCAGCATTATAATAATTTCATCATTATATGTAACATCATACAACTGGTTATGTTCTCCTCTCCTGCTTGTTCTCATAGGTCATGCTCTTTCTGTTACCCTTGATTTGTTATCCATATATTTTTTCCATCCATTTTTGTGGAATATCTATAAATCTACCTCACAGTTTTGTCATATGCTTTCAAAAGCTGTCATCAGCAGACAAAATATCCATTTCAGTGTCCACGATTCACACTGACGACCATATGAGACAGACTATTTTACAACCACTTGCCAATTGCTTTTTACTCCATTTGCCAGGTAGTACTTGTCAAAGGAGATGTTATGGCTTGACCCCAGGTATCCAAATATTATGACTGGACGTCCTCAGGTATGAGAAATCACAACTCCTCTTGCATTTCTGCCTGTCTTAGCATTTTCATCCTATTGCGATAAGTGAAAAACAATGACTTGCGTATCTATTTTAGCACTCATGATAATAATCTTTGGGAAATTGTATTTAGCATTTCTGCCTGTCTTAGTTTTTTCATTCTTAGTACTAATATTGTTTGACAGCCATAAAATTTCCCAAGGGTGTATTTGTGAATTGTTTATAGCCCAGTGGGGCTGTCATAATTTTGTAAAAGCTCAGGGCTCTAGTCTTAAATAGCCACCATTATAAATTCCAGCTCCAACATAAAGTCACTCATTTCCATTCCTCTGTTTCATTGAAGAGAAATTTAGCTCTACATCTCTTATCCTAAAATTCTTAAACCATACTCATCTTTCTTGCTTAGTTTCATCGAAATTCACCTTGAAATCTTAATAGCATGAGCCATGCTGCATGTTCTAAGTGAAGAAAACCTCCTTGCTAGATTCATCCTAAACTCTACCCCCCTGCGTATTAACCATGTTCAATCCTTTTCTGTTGTGTTCCTCTATTGGTGCTATGTTTTCTCACGAACACAGGAAAAATCTTCAATCCATATCCCTTTGTAGATAATTTATATTTTTCTTCTTGTTGTTGTGCTGTTGCAGAACGCCAAAATCTTGCAGATTTCTCAACTACTGTAAGCTTCTTGCATGGCTCTCCTGGTGTAACTTCTTCTGACGTGCATAAGGTGGATCAGAAGAAGTGCAAGCGAATGATTTCTAACCGGGAATCAGCAAGGAGAGCCCGGATGAAGAAGCAGAAGCAGTTAGACGATCTGTTTGCTGAGACAAGTCGACTCAAGGCTGAAAACAATAAAGTTCTGGATACTGTGAACGTTGTTACAGAGCTCTGCTCGAATATGGAGTCCGAGAACTCGATTCTAGTGGCTCAGATTTCTGAGTTGAATCACAGGCTACAGGCCCTGACTGATATTGTTAGCTACATCAGTTTAAATAAACTGAGTACTACTGCAGGCTTTTATGGTCAGGATTATGAACAAATGATAAATGGAGATGATTTCTTGGAGCTTGGTTCATGTTAATGATCATCCATCTTCCTCTCCTGATCCCTGTAATCAGTTGTTGGAACACTAAATGGATTTCTCTTTAGCCTCTGAAATCATTGGTCGATTTATCACTGTATATCTTTATAGAGTAAATTGCTCCCTCTACCATTTGGTTTGTCAATCATTCAATTGTCATCGTGTGTAATAATTTGTGTGTATACATACATCTCAACTTAAAAGAAAATGTGCCAAAGAAAGGATTGATTTTTCTTTTTGTAATATCTTTTTTCCTAGTAAGCATTAAAATATCGGTTTTTGGAAGCTGGTGGGATAAATGGGTATATATGTGACAACCATTTTTCCTATGATATGATGTCTTTCAAGCGATTTCAAAAGAATCATGTGATTCTCGTCCAAAGTGACAATATCATACCAACAAGACGCAGACGTGTTAGTCATGAGTAACCTATTATGCCATTGAGCTGTTATAATTGCAGATAAGAGAAGACTATCCAGAACCGCATGAATTAAGTGTCAATCGTGGAAAAGTGCTACACCATATAGATGTTGGGAGTCACTTCTTCAGCCCGTAGAGACCACCTCTAGAATTATGCACGTACGGGTGGTTGGTCTTGGGATAGCCCGTAACCCTTAGAGCTCGACGAGGCCGTCAAAGATATAAGGGGTAGATTGTAACATCCCACGTTGGTTAAAAGTCATGGATAAATGGTAATCAGTAGTAGGCATTTTGGATTATTCCAAACGAATCAATTATGCCATTATTCAAAACGACAATATCATACAAACGAGACGCTATCAAATACGACTAACTTTAATAATCCTAAATGGCCTCAACTCATTAGCCATTGCGCTATTACAATATAATTTAGTTATCCTGTCAGGTAGCTACTGTAAATATAAATAGATGGGTTGTACAAGTCATAAATAAAACTGTATTTCTCGAGAAATAGTGAGTTAACGAATTAAGATACTTGACTACTTGTTAGTTGAGAAAATATTCTAAAAATTAGGTGACAATTTGGTTGTGGGAGGTAACTATTTCTTAGTGATTTTGCATGATAATTCGTTCCGTGAGTTATCGTTATCATTATCACGCTCAACAAGAACCCATCACATAGCGTCAAATTCAATAGATATATAGATCACAAATTGCAGCACTCTGTCATAATTTACTATACTATTAAATAGCCTTCAAGAAATATTGGAAGTTGATAGGCTACACTCTACTGTATTTATTTCAAGAATATCAATTTTTCAAAAGTAGTATAATAATTTACAAAGATTTACTAAATTTATAATTCAATTTAAATTTCATTCGTTGATTTTACTTATTCAATTAATCCATGTATACGCATATCATTGCTTAAGTAGGGCTAATTAATTTCATTTCATGTAAGTTTTTCCTTTTAATTATTATTTTAAACGTTTTCAAAATCATGATTCATTCGTTTTTATAAAAAACCCTTAACACACACTAATAGTGTGTTACGTAAATGCTTAGTAACTTATATATCATTCATATTAATCCTACATAATCAATCCATAACAACTAGCATAAACTATATATATTACAAATCTGCTCAGAACAAGATTAAATAAATTGAAGTAGGAGTATAATACTTGCTCAATTAATTATTGTCTGTTTGTTAATTCTAAGTTTGTGGTGATGTAATTGTATTGTTGTTATCTATCTCTAAGAGATAGAACTTCCTCAACTTGGTGGACGATGAGTTATCACATCAACATCTTCAATTATTTGCAAAAGAACAATTAAGTTTTGAATTACAAAGTGTGTTTGCAAATGATTTTACTCAGATTTTTCGCTTCTACTAAAAGTTGATTAAAGTTTCGATTTTAAGAAAAGAGTGTTTGATATATCATATAAAAGAAATTTTAAAATCAGAAAGCAAGTTTTAGTGTTTGCAAAAATTAATTTAATTAGTTGTTTTTAATTGGAAAAAAAAAAGCACTACTTGCTTAAAGCAGGTAAAATGCTTATCGGTTGATTCTCCGCTTTACCTACTTTTTTCCGTAAAAGTTAGCAGTTATAACTACTTTTTTCCGTAAAAGTCAGCAGTAAGTCAGAATATAAAACACTAAAAAACTGATTTTACTACTTTAAAATCACAAAAGTATTTTTTTTTAAGCATTTGTAAATACAAGCAAAACCAACCCGGAAAGCAAACACTTCTTACATCATTTTGCAATTATGCAATTCTTATTGATCACGGCTTTGCTTCGCTCTTGTCCTTGTGTAGTACATAGCAGCCACCATCACACAGAATATATTTTCACACAAGGCAATTTTACACCTAGGCACCTTTTTAGATGCCATGTGAATGATTAGGTCCCTAACGATTCAAAATTTACAACGTTCAACTGAAGATAAAGTTTGACTTTTCAAAAGCCTAGTTTTACCTCTATTTAAGCATTTGTTTTAAAATACAAGTTTCATCTTAATACACATTTGTCTCAAATATTTTACGTTTTACAATATAAACATAATACTTCAATATAATTCCTAAAACTTCAAATTAAACCCCAAAGTTTTAACTTTTTATAGTTTTATCCATCTTCTTCTTCATAAAAAAAAATCTTAGAAAAAAAAAATTGGAAGAGGGGAACTTCCATGGAAGCTCCATTGAAGCTTCCATGGAAGCTCTAGATCTCCAGGAAGCCCGATCTCCGTGAAGTTCAGATCGGATCTTGAAGTTCAATTTGAGCTTCCAAGTTCCGGTTTTGGAGCTTCTTTGAAGTTTCATTTTTCATTTTTTTTAATGATTTGAAGAAGAACATAGATGAAAATATGAAAATCTAAAACATTAAGGCTTTTTTATTATAACTTGAAAGTTTTAGGGGGTTAATTGTAATAAAATGAAATATGAAATTTCAAAGAAAAGGGAAAAGAAAATGCATTTTCACTCTCTCATGTGACATCATCATCAAGCCACTTTCATTTTCCTAAGATAAATAATGCTTTAATTCGGCCTAAGTTTGTCCTTCTCCGTAATATTCAAACGCGTGACCTAATCGCTTATAAAGATCTAAAAAGCCATTAATGTAAATCCATTCACACAATTATCTTTTCATGTCATGGTCAAAAGGAAGCAAATATGGGAATTATGTCTGTAATACTAGTGAATAATTGATTAGTTGGGTAGCTATTCATCGTATTTCATGTGTAAAGTGGTGGTTAATTGGGTGTGCGGAGCGTTACACTCCACATGACCTCCAATTTTTAGAGCATCTATTTCTTAGTCGATTATTCCAATTTTGTTTACAATATTAATTTTATATTATATACTAAAAATAGCGACCCACGCCATAATGTGAATCGGATCTACACTATAACTAAGATTAACTCACAAGAACGCCATTTATATACTTTACTTTAATAATAAATCAAATGTGAGGACCAGAGACAACGCTGGTCGCATTTCATTAGTCATTCTTCATCCAATATTATATCATTGAGTGTTTATTTATGTTAACTATAGAAAATGTAAAAATAGGGTACTACCACACCCGACTTGTTAATTAGTAACAGGTACATGTTTTTTTATAAAAAAATCTATCCCTCAAACGGAATCAAAATCAAATACAAAAGTATACAACACAATCAATGGTTGTTCTAATAATCTCAAGTGATATATGATCACCCCACCACACACACACCAAATATTATACAAACGTAATTTCACATGTCACGGTTGTTTTTCCAACCCACCGGTTCTCAAAGAACTCCCCAGTGGTATGCCATACTCCACTTAAAAGACACAAAAATTATTATTCTACGAACATAATTTCACATGGTACGGTTGTCCCCCCGGGGCCCGTTATGAATGAAGAAAAGAGAAGATAGAAGAGAGTTTCCCCGCCTAGAGAGTATACCGGACCCCCCCTCCCGGCCCGTCATGCAAGAAAGTACAAAGAAGATCGAAGATATTTTCCCTGCCTAGAGAGTATCAGCTGATCCCCGCCCTCCCCCGGCTCGTTATGGAGATCAGGAAAGTAGAGAGAAAATCTAAGAGAGTTTCCAAACCTAGAGAGTATGAGATCCCCCAGGCTCATTATGGAGATCAGAAAAGTAGAGAGAAGATCTAAGAGAGTTTCCCCACCTAGAGAGTATCAGTTCCCCAGACCGGATATTTATGAATTAATTATAGAGAAGACAGAAGAGAGTTTTCCCGCCTAGAGAGTATATGCAGACACCCCCCTTTCGCCAGAAAAAATGTAGTGTTTACTAACTTAATCATAAAATGTTGTGGTCGGGTCTTGTAACAAAGGTATGGAACGGGTTCGAGTATATACCAGATCGACCAACATCATTATTATGAATGGGGTTGAATTCAAATGGATAGAACCAAATTTTCCAAACCAGAGATCGTAGAGAAGAGAAACCTTACACCTCATCCTACTGATCGAATCATATACATAAAGAAAAGGAAATTGAAAGTCTTCACACGTAAAAAGTTGGTGATAGACATGTAAAGATCAACACACCACCAATTAGCTCAAGGTGTCTCTTCTATCTTCTAGAATCGAAAATAGCACGCCTAGACACGATGCAAAGAACATTCTTAGAATATTAGTCAAGGAACTATGTCGTGCATAGATCCAAAGGTCCTCCAATCTAGATTCATGCCCATTAAGAAAATTAGTATATGAGTGGCGATTTTGATGGAATTATGGATTTAGAAAATTTGATTGATCACATTTATAAATAGTTGCAAATGTTGAATATCATCGCGTAATTATGTAACCAAAATTAGATTAAAATTGTAAAGATAACAGAACCAAATACGCATGCATTAACTTGGCATCAAAAATAAATTTACCCTGATTATAATTGTTTTGTAATTTTTTAATCTAAAAAAATGAAATAATTTCTCACATTGATTTGAGGCCAAAGTACCATAACTATTGATAATAAAAACTGGTTTTTATAATATATGGATAGATCTCATCTTCACATGCTTAAAAATTGAAAATTAATTTATTACTTTATTCTTTACCTTCTCACATCTTCTACTTTATTCACTATATCCTACGACTATTCATTATTTTTCATACACAAGTATTTAGAGACAAGTCGAAACCTAAATTAAAAAAAAAACATAGAGAGTTGATACAACTTAAAATGAATTTCTTTTTACTTTAATTTTGTATTAGAAAATGTCCAAATAATTAGAAAGCACTCCAAGTATCATTTATGCACATGCGGATCATGTGTGCTTCAAAGTAAATCATCAACTTTAGAATATAATAGAAAAATATACGAAAGTGCCAGAATAACCAAAATTGCGCAAATGGTATGGTCGTATGGATATATATATATATATATATATATATATATATATATATATATATATATGAGGCTAATCAAAATAATCGTATATTTTAGTTTGTTCAGAATGTTTGATGCTAAACTATTTCAAATGAGTATCTTTTTGAATGCTTGATGCTACGTTAATTATTTATAATGTATTTTAATGAGTCGTTTTTAATTTTTAAAATTTCATTATTTCATTTTATATTATTAATTTAATAAATTTATATTTTATTTTAATGAATAAAACAATTTATTTAATTAATAATAGTATTCAAAATTGGTGTCTATAGATTCGTCTTGTCACGACGAATTCAAATATATGTTAAAAATATTTTTTGGATTTTTGTAGATAAAGTTATATGAGATTAATATTTTATTTTAGTGAATGAAATGATTTATTTAATTATTATTATTAATAATAATAATAATAATAATAATAATAATAATAATAATAATCTATTAAAAATATTATTCATGGCCTTCCACATTTTCAGCAACCATAAGATATAAAATTTTATCACCAAGCAATAACATTGCTCACATGATCTTATCAACAACACTAATGTGTTCCCCTATTCAGACTCTGTTTAACCGTAGAATCAAAATTTCACGTAGGATGGATGGAATTTGAATGAATCTGGTGGGTTAGCTCATCAACTTTATATATTATATTATATTATATTATATTATATTATATTATATTATATTATATTATATTATATTATATTATATTATATTATATTATATTATATTATATTATATTATATTATATTATATTATAGGGCAAATTACATATGGACCTCGTTAGATTTCGTAATTACAGATAGGTACCCGTTAGTGGAACAATAACATTCAAATCCAATTAGATAAAAATCCCAATTACATATAAGTCCACGAATTTGACTTTTGGCGATTTAAAAGCTGGAAAGTCCATTTTTGCCCCTGTTCAATTATCAGCTTTTAGAAATTGCCAAATAGCCTTAACTTATCGCTGTCACGTGCATGGCACATGTGGAATTCTATGTAATTAAACCTGAACTTCTATATGCTCACATGTAATTGAATTATGACCGTTATTTTTTTAAAAAAAAACTGATCGTTTGAAAGTTAATTGGAGGCTATTTATACACCAAAACTTGTCATTTTATCATTTTATTTCAAAAAATTTCACTATAAGTATATACATGTTAATATATATTACGTTGGCCGAGTGTCGAGCACTATGTAGTACATTTTATACATAAGTATATGTATTTTGTTAAACAAATGTACCTATTAGCATTTGAAAATCCTATTAGTATAGTATGTACTTAATTAAATAACAATAATAAAATAAATATTGTTTTATTGATCGAGCTCATGATTTGTTGAGTTCGTGAAGTTGATCTGCTTTTTTTTATTGAGCTTCCGCCATGGAAGCGGATGCAGAAACTCAATTTAAAAAAAAAAAAAACAGATCGGAGCTTCCACCGAGTTCCTAAGAAGATTTTGGTGGTGGTGGGGATTAAAGAAGAGTTAAAATTTTAATAATTAAATTGGTTTGAAGAAGTTAATAGTTTAATAGTTTAAAATAACTAAGGCATGTTTGGTTTGTTTATAATCTTAAGTTGGTCAACCAAAAAACAACTTTTCGGACCTACTAATGGGAATTCAGATGAGCGAGGAGCCACTAAGAGGATAGCTCTATGTGATTTTTCCTATATTATATTATATTATATTATATTATATTATATTATATTATATTATATTATATAATATTATATTATAATATAATATAATATAATATAATATAATATAATATAATATAATATAATATATTATATTATATTATATTATATTATATTATATTATATTATATTATATTATATTATATTATATTATATAAGAACACCCAACTGATAATTTAAGTGCTAAAACATTAGCTTCAGTTCCTCACGTTTAACCTGGCAAAACTTTATGCAACAAAATTCTCTCCCTACCCGTAATCGCCAACCGTAGAATTAAAATGTATAATTGAAAATATAAATATCTATTATATATTAATTGAAAATATAATTATCTATTAATATAAACATAAATATTTTTTGAAGTTTTGTAGATAAATTTATATGAGACTTAATAAAAACTATATATGCAGCCAACATACAAAAAATAAACAGTGAAATATATACTGGTTGAAAATGCAACTAATTCCATAAAATTCCACATAGGATTGAATTAATTTAATAAATGATCTAGTTTTTAAATTTAATTATTTTATTTTATCTTATTTAATAAATTTATATTTTATTTTAATAAATAATATAATTTATTTAATGAATAATAGTATTCAAGATTGGTGTCTATGGATTCATCTTGTCACGGAGAATTCAAATATATGTTCAATATATTTTTCGAACTTTTGTAGATAAAGTTATATGAGATTTAATAAAAATTATATATGCAACCAAGATATCAAAAATAAACTGTGAAATATGTATATACCGGTTGAAAATGCAACTAATTCCATGTAGGATTGAATTAATTTAATAAATATTCTATTTTTAAAATTTCAGTATTTCATTTTATCTTATTTAATAAATTTATATTTTATTTAAATAGATAAAATAATTTATTTAATTAATAATAGTATTCAAGATTGGTGTCTCTGGATTCGTCTTGTCATTTATTTAATTCAAATATATGTTCCATATATTTTTCAGATTTTTTTAGATAAAGTTATATGAGATTTAATAAAAAATATATATGCAGTCAACATACCAAAAATAACATTGAAATATATACTAACTAAATGTAACTAAATCCACAAAATTCCACTGAATGAATTTGGTGAGTTTTTTTTTTTTTTTTTTTTGGAACGAAAGAACTTGTCTTATTGATACCAAAAAACAGAGTACGAACATTTAGGGGCTGACCATAGTGTCCAAGCCCAAATCAACAGTATCGAGGATAAACTAGTGCAAAAACAGAAACTAACTATGCTATTCTAACAAGTGTTGAACTACTACTACTGCTTTCCGGCTCCTGCAACGGATTGAAACGATGTGGATCAGGGACTGGATGATTCCTTGTATATCAATAGGCCGCTGTTGAAAAATCTTGCCGTTTCGAGCCTCCTAGATGTGATAGAATATCTCAGCCATGAGAATACGGAACACCGAGGCTCGCCTTTCGCTTTCAGAAACGGCATATCCAGCTTGATCGTCAGTCGAAGTATAAGGTGCGGATGGGGATCCGATCCATGTCAATCCTCCACACAAAATCACATACGCAAGGCAAAGGAAGAATAAATGATCAATGATTCATCTCCATCACGTAAACGATTTGCCATCCGTGGAGACACCAAAATAAGCTAGTCGGTCCTTTGTCGCCAAACGTTGATGCAACGCCAACCACATGATGAAAAGGGCTTTGGGTCAAGCTTGATTCTGGGCTATCACATCACACCATTCCACTTTTGGTGGTCGACCTCTTAGTAGTACATAGATTGCACGAACCGAGAATCTAGGGGCCGATTGCTGGTCGATCCACTCTTGGGTATCACCTACCCGACTTCAACTCGGAGGATGGATTTGTTGATCGATGAACTACATAGGGAGCGCACTAATCCTCTAGATTTTGATTTTAATGTAGTAGCAATGAATCCATTTAACCCACAAATAATCCGCCTTCATTTGTATTTTCCATAGGAGTTTGATAGAGTGCTAGATTCCAGGTAGATCAATAATGTTAAGTCCACCACAACACCCTGAGTACATACTGAGTCCATGCCACTAAAGATTTACGAATTGCCATCCTTACCACTCCACAAAAGTCTGACATGCGTTTAATATGATCCAACACCGCTTTGGGAAAGGGGAAGACCTGAAGCCAGTAAGAGGTAATGGAGGTAATGACACTCTTTAACAATTGTTCACGTCCTGCATAACTTAATAGTCGAGTTGTCCAATGCTTTATTCTCCTGTGATATGATCAATTAGTGGTCGATATTGTTGAATAGTGAGTCGGTGGGATAAGGGTACACCTAAATACTACACCTAAGCATGCCAGGTAAACCATTTAGAGCTAATATGCGTCGCCCCGATGCGAGACCCTCCACGTAACACTTTCGCCTTGCCAAGATCGCCCGTAGTCCATGTGAATCAGAGAACCTATGTAATTGTTACATCATAAGTTGAACCGATCTCTCATCCCCTCGCATGAAAAGTATTAGATCATCCGCAAAGCACAGGTTGGTTATATGCAATTTTTCACACTTCGGATGAAAACAAAAATTCGGGCAACTCCGCAGTATTTGCAGGCAACGATGCAGATACTCCATGATAAGCACAAAAATGAATGGAGAAAGCGGGTCCCCCTGCCGCAATCCACTTCGAGCTTTAAGTAGCTTCGACGGGGCACCATTGATAATATACCTATATGACACCGTTGTAACACAACTCATGATCCATCGAACAAACTGTAGTGGGAAGCCGAGTTCTTTCATAATCATCTCCAGAGCACTCAGCTAATAAAGATTACACGCCTTTATGCAAATCCATTTATACCATACACCGAGGAGAGATGCCCTTCCGGTTATAGCCTTTGACAAGTTCCTGAGCCAGCAGTATATTATCCTGGATAACCTTCCCCGGTAAGAAAGCAGACTGGCTTTCGTCCACAATGCTATTTATGACCTTACCTAGTCGAAGCAAGAAGCACTTTAGAGATTAATTTGTAGATAGTCCCGCAAAGATGCAATTGGCGATCTCACTTACTCGAGTAGCGCTGGTGTCTTCGAATTAGAGTGACCAGAGTGCAATTCAGACAGGTATAAGGTTGCAGGTCAAATAAATTCTCAATCACGATAAACATCCAACCGGACTACGCCATGAATGCTTAAAGAAGAACGATTATATCCATCAATCCTCGTGCCTTTAAGTCTCCAATATCCTTTAGTGCCGATCAATCTCCTTATGTGTAATAGTCGTATTAGAAACACTCGATCTTCCCGGCTAAGTCGACAAATGACGGAGGGCTCCAATATCAACTCCGCCGTCTATTTGGAACTGCATCCACTAGTTGGTCATAGAAAGCCAACACCGCATGTTCAATGTCCGAGTCCTCGTGGAGAATCCGCCCATCATCCATCTCTAGTCTGTATGCCAATCCCGCGGTTTTTTCCTTAACTCAAGCGTGAAAGAATGCCGAGTTTTCATCCCCAAGCTTAATCCAATCAGCCTTTGACTTTTGACGTAGCACTTGCTCCTCGATGTTAAGCCACTTTTCGAGTTCAAGGGCTTCTTCCCTAATCACGGTCGACGGGCGTAAACGATTCATTACACGCCTTTCCTCGAGTCGCAGTTTGCTCGTGAACTAACCACATGTCAATTCGCTTTGTTGCACATTCTTGGTTAGCCTCGCAACACCGTTGAAGCCTTTTCAATTTAATCCAAATCCTCTTGGGGTTGCTATGTCAGAGTCCAGATCCAGAGATCCGAACTGCAGATTCGAATCCTGGATCCTGAGTAATGGCATTAATGAATTTGAAGCATCTCTTGCGCGGCTGCGATGGAAGATAGTTTCTAAATCTCAACGGGGAGTGATCAGATACCCCTGGAGCTAGAACCTCCAACTCAACATGTGGATTACACTGGAACCAATCTGCATTACCCAAAGCCCTAT
Source organism: Plantago major (assembly GCA_026545765.1). NCBI lineage: Eukaryota > Viridiplantae > Streptophyta > Magnoliopsida > Lamiales > Plantaginaceae > Plantago > Plantago major. The sequence goes on along the minus strand of JAIFAC010000226.1, from coordinate 97,890 downwards.
CAATGCGGGAATATATAGTACCTTAGTCATGATTATTCGACTAAGTGAATTGAGCTCCCACTGTGGGAATTTCAAATAGCCCAACTTCATCCATCATCTCAACCAAATCTCTGTATTCATATTCCATCACAGGATTCCCACCTATGCGATCTTCACCCCTAAGAACATTGTTGAAATCCCCAATGCAAATCCACTTCTCCTGAATTATTACCGCTAAGGTCCCAATATCCCGCCGAGACGGATCCTAAATTGCATCCGATTATGAGCATATAAAAGTAACTACCCTCGATCCTCACCATTCGAATCAAACCAACGACAATGTAATAGTTGATCTGTACAGCTTAGGAAATAAAACCTGAACCCGTGATGGGTCCCAAGCAATCCAAATACGTCCAAGTACATGGGAAGAGTAATTATCCAGAAAGTTCCACCGAGATCCCGCTTCACAGATCTTATCTTTATTTTCCTCTAACTCGAGTTTCCAAAAGGCCAGCTATACTTATATTCCAATCCATGAGACGGGAGCCAATCTCCTTATGTTTAGCCACCTTATTTAGCCCCCTAACATTCCAGGCTACATCGATCGCGTTCGTCCTCCCGTAACCGTAACCAATCTCTAAGACAAGGAATCCATTACGCATAACCAAGCTTGATTCAATCCATTCCCATTTCCATTGTGTATCATGCCGATTGGTGAAGTGCAATGTCGCCACTTACCATCCTGCTCAGTCGCCGTGTGAAGATCGACGATTCCGTACAGTTGACCACTCATGTTGTTTCGGCTGTGGAGCAATAGTAGCAAGAGTCATGCAGAGAGGCAAAGTCCGCCCGCGCCACACCGCCAGTACACTAGTAGTGGTCGGGCAGCCTATTTGTCTCCCGTGGCAACCCACACCTTTCCAGATCAAGATGCACACCCGCATGTCTCTCATGCTGTTAGAAGGACGCACCCGGACTTGCTTTCACGATCACCACAAGCATGCCCTAATTTTTTACACTTTTGACAGAATAGTGGTTTCCACTCATATTCAATTGCCTGTTTGAATTGGTTCCCTTGTCGATCCTTAATCATAATCCATTGCCTTAGTTCCTATGTAATATCCACCTCTATGAGAACTGCATAGGAGATCCTTAACTTTTGGCAAGACATTCATCGCTGAATTTAGGTTCACCAATCACACTAGCAATTTTACCCAAGCTTTTGGCTCCCTGTAGATATAATGGTAGATTAGGAACTTCACCCAAATTTGTGCCATTCTAAGCATATCTTCCTTAAGTTCAAAGTTTCGTCCATGGTCAGAAAATCATAGGTCTACCATAGATGTAATACGGTCCTCCAAAGTCCACAACATTCTTATCATCCTCTCGATGAATCGGATAATGAAGAAACCTTCTTCATTATAGTATAGTCGTGAGAGCAATAAAATTCCACACTTTAAGCATAAAGTTCTTCACAAAGATTCATGGAAAGCTAATTATCTACGACGCATATAATGAGAGAATGTTCCCAAAAATCCAATTCCTCCTTAATATCATCATCGCTATCTCGACTATCACCTCCCTTCTACAACAAAGTGAGGGCAGATCGATAGTCATCCCACGATCCGGCGCGATTGCCCAGATTATATCAATCCAAGGGACGGGTAGAGGTTGAAACTCCAGTGGCTTTTCCGAGTTAAATCATCCCGTAAACCTTCAGCGCCACGATTTTTCACCCACGTAAATTAGGCGCCAGATCGCCAAGAACTCCATCAATCGATGCCACATCAGATCATCAAGCCTCGACACCAAGCCATTCTCACCCGAAGCATTCAGTCCATCATCAATCATACCAATCTCAGCGTCAGGAGTAGCTTTATTATTTTCCTCATTCATCTGTCCTTCCGTCTCAGCCGGTTGTTCTTGAAACTGTATCAGATCCAGAGCCGCCGTATCAGAATCGTGCTCCTCCACAATCCCCGTTGCAGCCGAAGAGGACGGAATTGAGGGAGAGCCGGTCACCGATGTTTCCTCGCCTTCCCACCGTTCCGGTCGCCGAGCTACCAACAAGGGCGTTGTCTTCTTACGCGGCATCCGATCGAGCAGCTACCTACCTAGATGCTGAGTGTTATGATGGAAAAGAACCAGATTTGGTGAGGTTTATACTATTGTGCTTTACATAATACTCCTCCGTTCCAATTCATTTACCCGTATTCCGCTTGGGTCATTCCAATTCATTTACCCATTTCCTTATTTGGTAATTTTGTACCCCACAATCCAATTAACTTCAATATTTTAATAAAATTGGGCAGCCCATTTGGGCACTATCTTAGCCTCTTCGCTCATCACTCATCTTCAATTCATCACTCATCTTCGCCCATCACCATCTTCAATTCATCACTCATCACCGCCCTCGCTCATCACTCATCACCATCGCCGATCATCTTCATCACCATCACCGGATCCCCACCACCATGGATCCGTCGCACCTGCATCGATCCGAACGGCCACATATATGGTAATCAACCTCGCCGATCCCGCCGCCAACAAATTTCTTCATCGTTACCTCTTCCACCTAAGAACCTTCGCCGTCAAGGCCCTACACCAAGCATCGATTTCATTGTCGCTTACTACAATCAAGTCTCCAAGTAAGTATCTTGAAGCCCGATCCGGGCGCGACGGTACTTTATTCGGTGGTTGCGCAGGATCTTTATATTTGCACATGAATACTTTTTGAAAATAGTTTATGAGAAAGAAATCAACCTGTGAATTTCATTTGCATTAAATCTGTTTTGTTGTATGTTTTCTTTCATGAATGGACTCTATCGGACTTTATTTTGTTTTCTGAGAATAGCAAATACTCCAGCAAATTTATGTAGTTTTCTGGCCTAATTTCATGTCTGTTAGAGTTGTTAGAAGGGAAATGGAAAAGTTGTTAGTTAGCACTTACCTAATTTGGGAAAAGAAAGTAAGGAAATGGACTTTCACACTACTACCAAATTTAGTACTCAAAGTGAATTGTTTGCAATAGTTTTGGTTTCAAGATGGAATATTGAATTGGTGTTTCATATGCTTGTTTATAGGAATGTAGCACGGTAATACCGATTCCCAAATTATGCTCAATGGTGTGCAGAATGGGAGGCAGAATTGATGGCTGCGAACGCTGATATCGGCATGGAAGATGAGGATGCTAAAATTGACATGGAAGATGAGGATGATGATATTGACATGGAAGATGAGTATACCATTGAGAGGCTGCTCAACTTTCGATTATTCAAAATTACAATCATCTACTTTTATATCGAAAAATCAAGAAACCTTATTGTCAATGTCATCGCCACAATTTTCGTGTATGTTTACTCCATTGTAAGTCTATAATTCTATCATTTTTACCTCGCTTAGATTCGAAATTCAGATACTGCTTATGTCAGAAACTCAGGAAACTCAAGAAACTCCTGATTTGAAGAACTGGTTCCCAAGCTATGAGTATGAATCACCACCTATGGACACTACAGATGATTTCAAAGCTTAAGAGCTGCAAATTGTCTTCCAGATATATCTATTTATACTTGCTTTTTTATGTGTGTAAATGGTAATCAGATAATTTTGCATGTATTTGTTCAACTCTCATCACATTTACCATGAGCATGGATAAATTATTTTATGCTATTAACAATTTTAATAAAGCATAGAAAATCATATCAAAATAAGCAACATTTATATGTTCGCGATAAATAATTTACAAATGTATTTTTACACTTAAACATTACCTTTGCTTGATCAAAACTACCAAGGTCATATGACTATGCTTGTTATAAAATAACCAACCTTTAAGGTTTGGTTCAAAAGTATACATGCTATAGACCCCAAAAGTCACCCACTCCATTTCATTAGTAACCTAAATCGACATTAAAGTCCCCAAGTTATATGCATCTCCTGTTCTAAAAAGATTGGTCAAGTAGTCAATACATTCTCTAACAAAGACCTCATCGACCTCACGCATCTCAGAGTGTATTTGCCCTAATGAGTGAGTCCTCACCCATGTGAGGTAGAATGTAGTTGTTGTTTCCTTTTTCTTAAAATCTCAACCATACAAGATTGTAGAGTAAGGAATACCTTGTTTAGTGTGGTGTCGCTTAGTTCTTCAAAAGCTAGGGAAACATTCTTGCAAAGATCTTGAACATTGTATGTCAGATGGTCACATTGTAGTGATTGAATAGCTCCGAACCATCCAAGATCATTTATGTTAAGATCAGAGAGTTAGTCGGTTGATTTAGTAGGTGGATATCCCACCCATCTCATTTGTAACAATTTCTAAAATCCACATCATTGTCGCCTATATGTGGTTTTGCATTGTCTTGTCAATTATTATGCTTTTGCTTGCAAATGGCGCCATTTTGCTTTAATTGCGAACAACCGATATGTTAAACATTTCTTATAAACTGCATGACATGTACTATATGCATAAAATCGCACTTTCTTAAGAGACATTTCAAAGAATAAAAAATCGCATCACATATAATCTGCATCCATCTTAATTTCTAGCACTTATAGCGGATTGCACATAGTGAAAAGTCGCATCCAATCATAAAATCAGATAGAATCGCATGAAAAGTCGCATATAAAATCGCATAACAAATTGCATAAAAGTCGTATGTATTTAGAGAATCGCATAAACTAAAAATCGCACTTTGCATATTACCCAATTGATCATCATGTGTCAGATATCGGTCATGGATAGCGCCGATCGTTTTAACTCTAGTGTGCCCTTTTCTATTTTTGCCGCTTCGCTTTGTCGGGACCATAGTTGTGAAAGGAAACATTCCTATTTTGCTATCCCATATGCATGTTCCATCACTTGCATACATAGGTCTACTAACAAGACACTCAAACATCACCTTAGTTATGAATCTTTCGATCGACATGTTCTATGAGGCATTTGTTCTTGCTCCTCTTCCGCTGAGATGTAGTACTTCGTTGTTCTTGTTATATAGAACCACTTTTCGTCCATATGAACAACATTGTGCATGCTCCCTAATCTCACTTTATTGAGCAAATTATCAACTTGTAACCAACTTAAGGTAATTTAAACCTCAACAACATGTTTAATCACACAACAAAGGCTTGATCGCATTGGTATCTGATTTGATTTCTATTGTTTTCACCCACCTTCCAACTTGACATTTACTCACATCTAAAATCCTCGCAAGCTTCCTGATTGTTGTTCTATATTGGAATCGAATTGATATGATCTTCGCATGGTCCACCACAACATGTTTCTCAGATTGCAATCCCATTCTCGACATATGAATCTAATTGCACCATTATCTTCCATCTCGCTTTTGCCTAATCCACAAAGTAATCGACTGCTTTTTCTCGACACTCCATATAATACATGCATTTCTTGCAATTTGCCATGTTCTCGACGCCCATCCTCCCGGTATTCCTCAACAAATTCTGCGCGATTATGTTCTTCTCTCCAGCGGATAATCTGACCTTTTGTATCTTTTTTTGTGAATTTGGTTAGTGGTTGAGCAATCAATGTTGTTGTATTTAATGAATTGATAGAAGTGTATTTATGTAGATACTTGGAGGGAACTTTTGAAACTCACCAAACTGGTGGGAATATGTAAATTTTGGAGACTCGAGAAATTGTGGAGTTTTAAATGATTTAGCTACAAAGTAAACCGGTTTTGGGGAAATTGGTTTATGTACAAAGCCAAAGAACTATGCATGATACTGGAGGAAAATTGTGGAAATTGTTAATTAATTGTGTACTTGTACTGTGACTTCTTTCTTTTAATTATGCATCCAATCGTGAATAAAAAAAACGCCAAGTCAGCCTAAAACTTATCTTCAGATTTTCACTTCAATAAACAACCATTAATTTAATTGGTCAGATTAAATCTGTGCTGCCCTACGGGTAAACCAATTCGGACGGAGGGAGTATAATATATATATGGATGGATGGATTTGCTTAGATTCTCTCGCATGGAGAGACCTATTCGCATGTTTAAGCTGGATTGAAATCTCAATTTCAAGAGAGATTTTCAAAACTAAATTTTGAATAGTAATTAAATTCAACAGTTTTAATTTTTCGTGTTCGGTATTGAATTGAGATATTAATAGAGTTAAGTAGTATATTTAAATAGGTTATGTAAGATTGTGTAAGAATGAAATTATGTGTATTGTAATTTGAACATGTAATGATCGCTTTTAAGGTAATTAAATGATATGACTTATAGTTTTTTTGTATTTTGTTGGAGAATATGTGAATTTATTTGAAAAGATGAAGTGTGGTTAGAATGAAAATTTTAAACTTAATATTCACTATTTTTACTTCAAAAGATACTAGTACATACCGACACAAACTCGTATTATTCCGCTATATTTTGACGTTATCTAACCTTATTTGTATTTACAAAATGAATATGTATTTAATATAATGAATGTGAGGTACAAACTTTCCAAGTAATGAATGGAAGTTGAGTTTGGGACTAACTAAAATGAAAGTGGGAAGTTGAGTTCGACGGAGGGAATACTACTACGTACTTTTAGTTATTAAAAATAAATTATTCAAAAAATATAAAAAAGATTTAAAGAAAAATAAGAACCGAGAAATTGATTTATATGCATAAAGTCATAAATAATCATATTGTTTTTTTTTTTAAATAGCCATCAGCCATAATAAACCGTGTGAATTTGATCTATTTACAGACATGTAAAACAACTCCACGAGGAAAAAACAAAGTTGGGTTCAATTACATTATAAAATATGCCTAGAGAGAGAAGTTGTGGAAATTGAGCAATAGTAATTCAATTCTAAGTTTATTTTACAAAATTGAATAGTAAATGTAAAATAGGCAAAACTCAGTTAGAATTGAGTTTACTAAACTCAAGTAGCCTGCCAAACACTTGGATTATTTCTCAATTTTGAAACCTTATTACATGACATTAGAAAAAAGTTACATATTGAATGAGATAAGTATGAACATAACATCACCAGTCCAAGTTTGTTAGATAAAATTTAAAATTGAATTAGATGTAGAATGACAAAATTTATGCCCCATTCTACCGTACAAATCCCTATAGATATTTTAAAAAGTATTCCAATATGGATTTGTGAGAAAACCTATATTAACTAATGGACCAGAGAATGTTTGTTTTTATAAAAAAAAAGATAATATTAATAGTGTAAAATATGAAATGAAATAAACTAAAGGCTATGTCAAAGAATGTCCGCCAAACTTGCAGGAACATTGAGCGTAATTCTATGTCCAAAACCATTTAATCGACAATCATAATAATGCACAACCCTTCATAGCTAGAAATATTCTCTAAATAACTTATGTAAAGACGCATCCATATTATCAATAAAATCATCTATGCTATTAACTAAAATGTATATGTTGTTTTTGAAAACATATACGTTTTAATTTTGATATAACATTGATACTTTTTTGATAATATATGTCCGTTTTTAAATAAATTATTTAAAAAAACGTCTCTCAGAAAACTTACTCATCAATCATATGTTAATTTTTTTAATTTTTTAATTTTTATTGTTTTGGGGACAAAACAAGATGCTTTCTTTCATCATTGAGTCATAAGAACAATCTAGATTGTGACTAGGTTACGGAATCAAGTTGCTCATGAAATGCCAAAAAGTTCGTCAACACTAAGATCGAGCTCGAGATTTATCAACTAGCTTTCATGAGCAAAACTCGCCTCATTGTCGAGCTTGAATCGATCACTCGCAATGATCGTTCATGAGCTACTCGTGTTAATAATTAATTTAATATATATTTAAATTTATTTCTTTACATATACATAAATAAAAAGAAAACCCTACCCTAACTGTTTATCTAAAATCAGATCCGAGACAAAACAAAACCCACGCCTAAACCGGAAACCGCCAACGCCAAGAATAAGCCAAAGAACGATTTCGCCACGCAGAAGCAGTACTTCACTACCATTGCCCCTTTATCAAGGTCCGCCATTCACCGTGATGAATAGAAGGTATTGTATTTATCCATCACACCACTGATTATTGAAATCCATTTGTCTTTCCGCCATTGCCACTAAATTAGAACAAATTGAGGGTGGATTTCTGGTAGAAAGAGGCGCAAAGCTTGGGGCTTTAGTCTGTTTGTTGAATTTAATTGGTGACCCCTTAGATCATTTGTAATGATGTTATGAGTTTGGCAACATGTTTCTGATTCACTCTCAGACTTGTGAATTGATTGCACTTTAGGCAACTGAGCTAGCTAGCTAGCAGTTTATGGTTTGTACCGATTTGCACTTCTTTTGTGTATAGGCTTTGAACATGGATGAATAGAAATGAGTTTATTTTAGAGCTCTAATAATTCGAGTGCTCACGAGCAAAAGCAGATCGAGCTTATCGAAATGTCATGAGTAATTTGATATTTTAACGAATGGTCACGAAGACGACATGAAAAGCTCGACGATCAAGCAGATTTGAAATTCGACGATCATCGATCCATTGCCCAAAGTTTCTACTTTCGTTAACAGCCCTAATTGTGACCTGATCAGAACCTGTACAAAGGTTAAAGGTATTTCCATCAGTTATCTACATCTTTCTCACCATGGAAATTCGCTGCTGGAATATCATCATCAATGTCTACATCCTACTAAAACTTGTACTCTCTCCATTCTTTACAAGGTCTTTTGGTTTTATGTAAATTTTAAGAAAATGGAATAAAATATGAAGTAAGTGGTAAAAAGTAATATGAAGAATAGGAAAAGTAAGTGAGAATAGATAAATTATGAAAGAGAGTGTTTAAAAATTAATAAGAGATAATTGCTTCAAAAGAAAACGTTAAACTTAAAAAAAAACTTTCAAATTAAAAAGAAACCTTTAAAAATAAGTATTATATTGTTAGGTATCTCCATTTGATGAATTGCAACCTGTGAGCTTAAGAAGTAGGTTGAAAACCAATATAAAAAAAAAAAATCATAAAAAGAAGAATCTACGTGTTTTGAACAAGAAAGTTCAGGGTGACAAACTATGCTGATATGGAAACACAGATTCATGAACAAATGGGGAGAAACTGATAAAATCGAAACTCACCATCATCTTCTTCCCAAAAACGACTTGCTCCCACCACAATTCTCTTCTTCCCAACAACGACTTGCTCCCACCACAATTCTCTTCCCTCCCTGAAATTGGGTCCTAAAATGACACGGCAATTGAAAATCCCATATAGTACATAGGATATCCAATTTTAATTGCTCGTCTATCAAACTTCTTTCTATTTGCAGTTACAGTAGCTATAAATGCTAAACAACCAAAATTCTCATATAACTATAATAGGAAAATTTTATTTTTAAGACACTAAACGCAGACGCCACTTTTTCGATAAGATAATCTAACTCATCCAATTTCAAAGACACTACAATAACCACCATCGAAATTTATATATCCATCAATTTTCCGACTAAATTGATGACGTGGCAGCCGGAGTTCGATTTTCCCGCTAAAATAATTATGTTGACCAGATTTCAAATGATTTTGACCAAAAAAAAGAGAAAAATACATTGTGAGGACACGTTTCGCACTCTGGTTAATGTCGGTAAAGTAAATTAAAGAAAACCTAAACTAATTTTATAAATTTAAAAAATTATATATTTTTTTTAAAATTATAAAAGTTTTAATATTTTTGAATTAAAAAAAAGAATTTAAAAAAAACCTTTAATTTTTTAATTTTTTTAAAATTCAAAAATATTACTAAACAAGTTTTTGGTTTTCTTTCCATTTTCAAATTATTTTTAAAAATTAAAATTTTATAACTATTTAATTTTATTTTTTTAATAATCTTCCATGGAATGGCAAGAAGCTCAACTTGAGCTTCCGCCATGGCGAAGCTTCCACCGAGCTTCTTCGTGGAAGCTCCAATCGGGAGCTTCCCCTGGAAGCTCCAGATCGGAGCTCCCACTCTGACGGAGATTCCATGGAAGCTCCTTCCAATGAGTTCCATGGAAGAAAGAAAATTTGGGAAAGAAGGTAGAAAGATTTGAGTTGTTGAATTGATACTTCTATTGATGATGCATTGAGAATGAAGTGAATTGAAAATAATGAAGAAGACGAAGTGAATTGGGGAAGAAAGTGAATTAGGGTTCTTATTGATTCATTTGGGAAGAAGGAAGTACATTCTTTTTTTACTATTTTTTTTATTTTTTAAAAATTGGAAAATGAATTGTTATAATTGTATTTAATTTTTTATTGTAATTAAAAATTTATTTTACATTTTTTTAAATAAAATGTTCCAGATTGAACGAAATTGTGACACGTGTCTTCATAATGTATTTTTCTTTTCTTTTTTGGTCAAAATCGCTGAAAATACGGTCAATATGCGATTTTAGCAGAAAATCGAACTCGCTGCCACGCCATCAATTTAGTCGAAAAATTGATCGGAGTATATAAATTTCGATGTGGTGGCTATTGTAGAAATCGAATGATGCCGTTTCACCGTATTAAAAGTTTTGACCGCCTCATCAGAAATATCAAAAATAAAATTTTCCAACTATAATCTGGCACAACCTGAAACAGAAGCCCAAGGACTTCTATGATTCAAAATAGGTGAAGGTAATCGATTAATCAGATGCATAGGCAACATAATCTGACCAGAAGTTCAAAGGTAAACAAGACTGAAACAATAAAGCTATTGCTACATGCAAGATGTGCTGATGTTTGAATATATGAAAAGTTAGTAGTTAATTACATTATTGTTTAGCATAAACTTCTATATATATAAATACAAGGTAGAATTCTATTATAGTATCCTAATAGTAAAAGAATACTATCTCTATAACTAAACGAGGTAGAATTCTATTAGTAATTTGTTGTGATATTTCCACAAAGACCTTTGATGTAAGATACCTTTAGCTGCATAAAAAGAGTTAAACAAAAACTCCACACAATTATCAGATCTTCTGGTTTTAATGCACACATTGAATTGAGTAAGAATCATGTTATATAAAACTTCAACAAAACGTCTTGTTTCAGACTTGTTTCTCAGCAGATATAATCAGGTACACCTGCAATGATCATCAACTATGGTCAAAAGTAACTATAACCAGAATAGGAAGGCACAAAAGGCCCCTAAATCCATATATCAAAACAAGCTTGAGCATTATGCATACTTTCAGTAAAACTCAATCTTTAAAACTAGCAAACTTGCATATATCACAAACCAAGTCTTTACAAGAATGATGACAATCAAACAGAGACATAGATGACATCTTTGAAAGAGCAATATTGACCCAACCTCTGTGCCAAAGTAACAAATCTTGATTCTTTACAACTGAATTTGCATTTACAACAGGAGTGACAGACACATTAGACGAAATCAACTTATTACACCTCAATTTCTCAACAAAAGCATGTAACAATCTGTAAGCACATACAAAGGAGCAGGTATGTCTTAAACATCTAAATTCAGGTGATAAAGTCCACTTTTATATTCATACCAACCAATAATTTTGTTGAATCTAGTGTTAAAATATACGCACGCCACTTTTGAGAGAATTAGAGAAATATTTCTCCATTTTCGAAAAAAGTTACATTTGGCTCTGTTTCATTAACCTGGCTTCGTTGTTTATTAATTTACTCTTAAACGATATTAATAAATAAATTATTAAAATTATATAATAAAATTTAGTAATTAAATTTTTATTATATGATTTTATTAAATTATTTACTATTATCGCTTATCAGTAATTTCAAACTCAAGACCGAATTCTGGCCAAAACAAACGTAACACTTTCTCAAATGGAGTAATATTGATAACCTCCCTTAATAAGGCATTAGGGATGATGGTCCAATTTAATATTGTATCAAAAGAGGCATTTAAGCTAAATTCAGTCACATAAAGAACATTCTGAAGAACAATATCATGACTTGGTTGAACAACACCCATTAGGCAACAGCCAGTAGCATGCACATGTATGGGAGAAGTATAAGCATCCAAAGAAGCATTACGTAATATGCGATCAAATCTCGGTGTCTCTAATAAATATCAAAATAGACATAAAACAATTATACCTCTAAATTTATCTGCATATCTGCAATAGCTGAAGTAGATATGGCATGAAGACATTGTCATGGATGCATCTGCAACAGCTGAAGGTACTGAGTTTGACTTTGCATAAAGAGATGAACCTCGTAATTCCTTACATATCATATAGCATTAGCCATATGAGCAGTGCTAAAGTGTCTAGTAAGTCTGCTTTTTGTTTTTGCTGCCTTCCACTTTTTGGTCCTTCCCAATTTGTGTGGATAGTATTCTTTAAGCCCGTTTAGGAAAAGTGTTACGTTTCTTGTCCACGCGATTCCCATTGTCTGTGGTTTGGTATTAATTCTTCTTTCAAATATTAATAAATAAATTATTAAAAATTATATAATCTGTGGGAGGTATAAGCAAGGCGAAATTTGCATGTCGCTGATCAAATGCTCAGTGTCTAACTTCGTCTGTATTTAAAATAGACATAAAACGAATTATACCTCTAAATTTATCATCCTCTGCAATAGCTGAAGTAGATGGCATAGAACATTGTCATGGATTGCATCATATTTTGGCAGCTGAAGGGCGCAGTTTGACATGAGAGATGAACTTATCATAATTCATGCATATCTAACCAGCATTAGCCTTTTGACAGTACTAGTTTGTCTAGTAGTCTGCTTTTCAAATTTTGCCTTCACTTTTGGTCACTTCCAATTATGTGGATAACATATTCTTTCAAGCAATTTAGGAAAAAATTATTCGTTTCTTGTGCAACGATCTATTTATATAAGCGTTTGATATGATTACTCTTAAACAATATTAATAAATAAATTATTAGATTATATAATGAAAATTTAGTAATTAAATCTTTATTATATGATTTTATTAAATTATTTACTATTATCGCTTATGAGTAATTTCATCAAACTCAAGACATTAATTGGCCAATAAATAAATGTAATAATTTCTCCGAAATTGAGGGAGTATCTGATAGCACATGTCCTTGGTATGACCATTCATTCCACAATTAGCACATTTCATGACCTTCATTTTGTCCTTGCTATAAGCAACAAACTTGTAAAGTATAGCCATTGAGGAATCAGGTTGAAGTGCCCTTTAACTCATATCATTTTCTTTTAGTCATTTCAAGAAGGGCATTTCATATTCTTTACTCTTTTGCAAAAGAGAGAGGTTAGTTTTTTTAGTTTCCATTGCCATCCTCTTAGAGCATTTCAGTATAAGTTATAACTGAAGTTGCCACATTAAGGTCTCTATTTGCATCAGATGTTCGTCACATACACCAACAGTTTTCGGTTTTCCACCTTCCTGTGGACTTGTGATATGATCACCATTAATTTGTTTGATATATTGCGCTCAAAAGTGTAATTATAATTTTGTCCAGTCATGGCAGCTTTAAAACTGAGAAAATGGATGCAAACCTTTATATTAACTGCAGTTGCTTCCCTCTCGCGTTTAGTGCATAAACCTGTTGGAAATTTATAGAAGAGCGGCAATGTATTGAAGATATATATATATATATATATATATATATATATATATATGAAGTAACATGTAAGAGAACAAATTAAGGACTAATGTGGTGAGAGTTGGCTCTCGGTCCTTAAGATAAATTTGCCCCGCTTAGATGCCTACAGTTGCAATTAGCAAAATGTCTCTCAAGATTACACAACAGGTGAATCTGTAAGCTGACACTTGAAATCACAGATTCGAATTAATTATTGTAATATGGAAAGACAGGCTTAAAAGAAGAAGAGAAGGAAAGAGAGAATTGGATATCTCTTGTTATGTGTATGGAATCCAACTATGGACATCTATTTATAGTTTTGTAAAGTTGTGACCAAAAGATGCAATTGTTGAACAAAAGACTTATGGTACCGAATAGATATGTACTTTCGTAATATACGATCATTCACCAAAAACATGTTCTTCGGTGGCAACACTTGCCACTTTAGGTGCCTAGGTCATGGGTTCGACACTCACATGGACCGACTTTTTAGTATTTTGCATCTTTAAGTGTACAAATGCACCTTGCAAATTACACACTTCAACTCACATTCTTTTACAAAGGCTACATATATAATAGCCCCGGAAAGGCGCATCTATTGGACGAAATTGGTCATGGGATCGACAACCCTTTGAACCATTCATCGCAATTTTTCACCTTTTCACCTATTCTAGCTCCTTCTTCTTAATTTTAGCTATGTGGAACTATTTCCACTCCAACTCTTTGATTTTCCATAACTAGTACATCAACTTGACACACTTTGAGCATTAATTACTCTTTCACAATTGAATTTTAGTAATATTTGTTCAAGTGTCTTCTACTACTATAGTAGACAATACGCTCTAGAAACCTCATTTCCGACGTAGAGGCCCCATTGGTTGAGATACAAGGTCATAGACAAACTACTCTTGGTTAGCTAAAATTCCAACAATCCCCATGAAAGAAAATTGATGCTCACGCGACATTGGTGCTCCGACCAATTTCCGGTGAAATCTTATTGCATCGAGAAACGATAGCTTTAACTTTGAATCTTCCCTAGTAGAAGTACCGCCGGATTTACTTAGCAACCGGTGAAGCGATGTCTTGAACGATCGGCGTTTTGTAAACGAGACAATGATACCTACAATAATTCCCATTATTGTTTCGTTCGAGTTTATCATCCATTAAAGGCCTTGGACACCTTGGATTCTTAAGTGTTTGATTGAAGTGGCCAAACTTCATACACTTAAATAGGTGATCCGCCTGATGCTTCAAAAAGCTCTAGAGCGATCATTAAGAGTTCGGTGACTCATCCTCACTTCCGACTGACAACACTTAATGTCTATCGCGGAAACGACCTCATGGAGTATAACTCTAAGTGCTCTTACCTCAAGTACAAAAACTTCACGAAGATCAAGCGTCCTTTACAACTTTGTTTTTCACATTGAACCAAATTCTTGGGATCTCCAGTCAGTATGGTTGGGTTACCGCTGTAAATTTCCTTTAATTCGTGGGTCTTAGGCCCATTCCCCTAGACAGGCAGATTCCTTGATCTTTTATGTATTGCTTTTGTTTAGCGGATCTGCATGTTATCCTTTGATTTCACACTGATCGATAGTGATAACCCTAAAAGATCAAGCGCCTTAAATGGTCATATATGCGACTTTCGTGTTCACACTTGCCATCTTGTTCTTATGCCCTTTTTAAAAGTCAACGACTATGGTGAAACATCCTTTGAAGGCACATGCTTATCCCAACAAGGGACATCCTCTAAAATTTATAAATCCATTATGCTTCTTCCTATGCTTTTCCAAAGCAATAAATTCCGATTCAACGTGGATCGATGATGCATCTTTGTTTAGAGGATCTGCGAAACAACCACTTACCATATCGATTGGTAAATAAATACCCTCTTGTGGACTTGATTTTGTTGATATCAGGATATCCATTTTTCAATAATGTATCCTCCGATCTTTGTTGGATATCTCCATAGTGTAATCCATAACTCATCGGTACTTCAAGTACCTTAGTCGATGATGATTAGTCTTCGTGTTTATTTATAGGATCACATGTGAACTTAGCCACCATATTGACTACATGTGCGATGTCAGAGGTGATGTCCATTATGCACATTAGATTGCCAATTATCCAAGAATATAACAGACTCTACATGATCACCACTATACTTGCTTATTTTGATGTGATATGTGTACAAATCCACATCAGGGCATTTTCTTGTGCATCGATAAGTCTCATAGTTTCTCCAAACTTGAGACAACCTACATTTTATCGATGGCGATAAGAAGAGCAGCTTTGACTTCGTGCTCCAACATAAGTCGACCTATTTCATGTCTACAACTTTCATAATTCTTCTGAATAAGAATTTAGTTTAGACAAAGAAATATATGTGTTTTCCATGCCTCTCCAATAGCCTTAATTGGAAACCATCATTATTTGAACTCGTAGTTCAATCGATTAATTCCACATTAGTAACATGGTCATAATTAGAATTAATCGCATTTTGGACCTACAGTCCAACCAATTTTCCTTACGAAAATCTTTGCTCCACCTCGAAACAACCACGAGAGAACATTCACAAGTATCCATACTTGCAAAATTGTGTATTGGTCACACAAATTCCCTTGTACTATCAAGTGCCAAATGCAGGAATAATTCCTTTAGAATTTTACACCTTCCCACATTTATAGAATTTCAAGCCATTCTATATTTAGCGTGATGCATTCATACCTGTCAAGAAACTATTTCCACATTATGAGACCAACGTAAATTAAAACTTGAACTCTAACAAATACAAAGTCCAAAGTCTCATGTACATTCAACAACACCCCCATGGGAGATGAGTCTTTTCTTCTCAACTCGCGAAAGCAAAGCTTCCCTCCCCACATGAACAAAGACTCTCCAAAGTTAAAAAAAAACTTTCGGAGCTTCATTCTATATGGTAGCCTCTAGAGACAATGCTTAGATAATTGTCCTTCGAACATTTTACGCGAATAGGCTAGAAAATACAGTCCCTAAGTACTTGTTCTTCCTTGCCCTTTTACGCATCTAGATTCAAACTCATGAGCCTTTGGTGTTCTCTTGATTTGAAATCTGGTTGCATTCATTCCTCTAGTTTCAATTTAATTGAATAACTAGAATGAGCGGAGTTACAAACAACGAGTTTGATCCTTATGGGTCGAGTCAGGAACACTTGGTTCGGACTCGGTTCGAACGAAATTACGTTTGGGTCGATTCCTTCATCCATGACAAGGAAGACATCTGAATATTTAGCAATCATTGTGTCTGACGAGATTTCCCGTCGATATCATTAATCTTGGACTAAATACCGAGAAATTGATATACATTACATTACTAGCATATCCAAAGAATATGTAGTCCATAGTTACGGGACCAAATTCCGCTTGCCTTGGGTTGGGTACTTCTGTGGCACACCAAATCGATACTTGAAAAGTTATCTCTCCATAACTTACATGGAACTATGTTGTTGTGCTTGTGGAAATGCATTAAGAATTTTGTTATCGAAGAGAATGGCATCTCCCCGCAATTCTAGTAAGTCGAATTGACAACATCCCTTTGCTTCTAACATAGTATAAATTATATTAATGTCGTTGCTATATTCAACAAACGCACCAAAGTACGTTTTCCATCTTCACACAAGTCCATTGAACAGAAGGTTGTTTTATACAAGTTAGTTTCATATTCACATGGTGAGCTGAGTGAACTTCATGGTTGAAGTCGGCCGACTTCTTGTTCAGCGATAGCAAGTAGTGTCAAATTACATCCACCATGGATTAGGTCAACCAACAATTTCCAAACCTCTACACCACTTTTCAACACTACAAGAAATTACTGAAAAAACGATGGAAAGGGGCGACGGATAAATCGCTAAGGGTAATCCGTCGCTACCCGTAGCGACGGATAAAAGTTATCCGTCGCTACAGAGCGACGGATAAAATTATCCGTCGCTACTTTTGTTGACCATAATAAAAAGACAAAAATAAAAAAAAATTAGCGACGGATAGATCTATCCGTCGCTATACTCTGGAAAATTAAAAAAAAAATAAAAAAGTTAGCGACGGATAGATCTCCGTCGCTAAAAGCCTAAAAAATATAATATATCTCCACCACCTCTCCTCCATTTCTCCTCTCCTCCTCCTCCACCACCACCACCTTTCTCCTCCCACCACCACCGCACCACCACACTGCCACCACCACCATCCTCCACCACCACCAACTCCTCCACCACCTCCTTTCCTCCTCCACCACCACTTTACCACACCCACCAACACGCACCACACCCACGCACCACCACTGCCACCTCCACCTTTCTCCTCCCACCACCTGCCACCACCACGCACCACCACCTGCCACCACCACCACACCACCACTGCCACCACCACCATCCGCCTCACCACCACCACCCATCTCTCACGCCACCACGCCTCCGGATCTCATCGCCACCACCGGATCTCCATCGTCCACCTCCGGATCTTCGATTTATCTTTTTATATATTTTCGGTATTTTAGGTATTTTAGTTTGTACATTTTAGGTATTTTAGGTATTTATCTTTTATCTTTTTGTACATTTTCGGTATTTTAGTTGTATTATTGTATAATGAATTTGTATTATTGTCATTGTATACAATTTTCGATTTATTGTATAATCGTATTGAATATTGTAGTTTGATTTGAATATCAACGAATTATTGTCGATTTGAATATTGTAGTTTGATAAATCAATATCTGGTATCTGAATACAAATTGATCTGAATTAATCCGTATCTGAATATAAAAATTGAATCTGATTTTAATTTTATTTAAAAATAGCGATATAACGACGGATAGATCTATCCGTGCCATGCGTGAAGCGGATAGAATCTATCGTCGTTATATTGGCGACGGATAGATTCTATCCGTCGCCAATAATCAGATTTAAAAAAAATAAAAAAAAGGTCAAAAATGATAATCCGTCGCGAATTGGACGACGGATTATTTATCCGTCGCCACGGCTCGATTAGGCGTGACGAATCCCGATCCGTCGCCGGTAGGCGACGGATTGATCTATGCATGACGGATCTATCCGCTCTGAACCAGATTTTTGTAGTGCAAGTGGACTAATGCAAGTACCACAAGATACCTAGTATCCGTACTTACAATAAGTTTTTATCTCGATTGCTTTAGTGAACATATTCAACTAATATTTCACAAAACTCATTAAGTTTCTTAGAACTTAACCATACATTAACGTATCAAGACGCTATGCATTCTTGAATTATTATGTGCCAACAACATGAGGGAAATATTTGTCCATAAGTTAATATGACAAACCACAATTTAGAAAATTGTCATTCTCCCCACATTTGCAAAGATTCAAGATGTTACGCATTTAGTGTAGTCTTTTCATATACCGAGAAATAGAATTTCTGCATAACAATACCCACTCAAATGGTACTTGAATTCCCACCTTCCATGGACACAAAGTCCATACACCTCCCGATACTAGGGAAGGATTTCTCATGCATTTCATGTATAACAAGTACATATGCATTGAATATGCCAACTTACACAATCATCACACAATATTACATAAATAATAAACTCATCATACAAAACAAACATGGCCACACATAGTTTGTATACCTTTGTATGATTGCAAATAGATGATTGAACCAAAACATGCATATAAAGCAACTTAAAAAAGTAACAGCATGAGAACACATATTGCCTTTAACTCTCACAAGTTTCAGGTTAAAATCACAACAAGTTTCAACATACCGTACTAACAAAGTTATAGAAATAGTAAAGCATGCCTGATGCATCATAAGCAACTTCATGATACATAAGTACAAATTCCAAAACCGATTGGAAATAACATGACATACTAACACAGCGAACTTGTAAAATTAACCAAACATTTACCAAGCACATGGCAATTTAAGCGGAGAAAGGACAAAGCATGTAACTCACAAAAGCAAAACAATCGGTTCCGAACATATAGAAATCGCACGAGTTTTAAACGAAAGGTTGTAATGGTTGAGTGGTATGTTGCTCAGTGGTTTGCGAAAGGTTATGGATTCAAACCACAACAAATGCAACATTCTAGATTTAATTTTCATGGCCCCATATCAACCAAAATGAAATCGGGCCACACAAAAAATTAACCAGAACTTTAACAAAAAATGAAAGCGTCGTTATTATTGAGCTCAAGTGAACCACCAGCAAAATTAAAAAGAATCTCAGTGACACAAAGGTATCGAACATGACACCTCTTGCTTGTCAGCAACTCCTTGTGCCACTGGACCATTGCATCTATTTGTAGCATACATGAACTGAACAGGTATATCAAGGATCTTACACGAGATTGGATCCACTTCCATCCGTTTCTGTCTCCAAGCAATGACTCAGATTAGTATCCATCTTCAAACACATCAAACAAAATTTGTCTTAAGTTGTTGAAAATTTATAGAAGAGCGGCAATGTATTGAAGATATATATATAAATGAAGTAACATGTAATAGAACAAATTAAGGACTGTTGTGGTGAGAGTTGGCTCTTGGTCCTTAAGACAAATTTGCCCCGCTTAGATGCCTACGGTTGCAATTAGCAAAATGTCTTCCAAGATTACATAACAGGTGAATCTGTAAGCTGACACTTGAAATCATGATTCGGTGGACTACTACAATATGGAAAGGCTTAAAGAGGAAGAGAAGAAAGGAGAGAATTGGATATCTCTTGTTATGTGTATGAAATCGAACTATGAACCTCTATTTATAGTTTTGTAAAGTTGTGATAAAAGATGCGATTGTTGAGCAAAGGCTTTGGTGCAGAATAGATATGTACTTTTGAAAGATACAATCATTCAAAAAAAACATGTTCTTCCAATGGCAACACTTGCCACTTTAGGCACCTAGGTCATGGGTTCAACACCCACTCCTTTTGACTTTTCGATATTTTGCATCTTTTGTGTACAAATGCACCCCTTGTAATATTTTTGCATCTTTTCGTGTACAAATGCACCCCTTGCAACTTACAAAAGCTACATAGCCCAACTAGAAAGGTGCATCTATTGGACGAAATTGGTCACGGGATCGACAGCCCTTTGAACCATTTTGTCCAATTTTTCACCTTTTCACCTATTCCAGCTCCTTCTTCTTAATTTTAGCTATGTGGAACTATTTCCACTCCAACTATTTGATTTTTCATAATTAGTACATCAACCAACACACTTTGAGCATTAATTACTCTTTCACAATTGAATTTTAGTAATATTTGTTCAAGTGTCTTCTACTACTATAGTAGACAATGCACATTCTAGAAACCTCTGTTTTCGACGTGGGAGGCCCCATTTGGTTGAGATACAAAGTCATAGACAAACCACTCTTGATACAAAGTCATAAAACATGATTTTGCCTATCTATTCTTCTTGATTTGTTCTATTTCTACTACCATATTTCTCCTTAAAAGGAATTAGATGTTAAGATATATGGCCCCTGTAGCAAAGGGCTGCTCTTTTTCTTGGTGGAACATATACATATAGTGATGCACCTTACGAAGTTGAAATTACCATTCAGTAGAGGGTTATGATCCAGTCCAGTTTACTTTTGCTAAGATGTACTGTGGTGAGAGTATAAATTTGCCATTGATCTGTTATCTTCTCCAAAGAACTTATTCTTATATACTCTCAATATTTATCCCTGGACGGCTTGACAAGCATTGGAGCAAATTTTATTTGAGTATTAATATAAATGACTAAATTTCACATCTCTCTACAAGTTCAAACTTTTAGATGAGATGGAATTCTATCATGGTATCAGAGTCTCTGGCTCATGCGATCAAGCCCAATCTGAGTTCGAATCTCCACGGAGACAATATTCACTCCATATTGAATTTCCACTCGAATGGCCTCCCCAAAGAGGTTGAAATCGGCCACGAGTGTGGAGAGTATTTTGAGTATTTAATATAAATGACTAAATTACACAACTCTCTGCGAAGTTCGAGATTTTAGATGAAATGGAATTTATCAAGATTGATATTTGAACTTTTGCTATCCTGTGTTGGAGGGTTCATTTACATGACGGGGTAGGTTGAATTTTTCAATGCTGTAGTCAATGTCTAATTTCATATATACAATCTCGTCATGTTACCAAGGTTGAAAGAGAAATGATAGTTATTGAGCTTTGACTAGATAAAAAGTAGCGAGATTCAAATGCTTTCCATATTTAATCATATTAAGCTACCAATCCGATTGACCTAGTATTAAGATATACCTTTTGGGTTAGCTATTCATATCTGCTCCCATAACCAGTCAACGTGCATACGTTTAGATGTGTTAAATTTGCATTAAAACCTTTATAAACATTTTCAATTTGCATGGTGTTAAACATTAAACTTTTGGATGTGTTAAATTTTTCGTTAACTCTTGAAACATGTTAATCACGTTCGGAGTGTTTGGTTCCAAACTTGAATTGAGTTATCTCAATTCAAGTTTGGTTTTTATGTACAAATTGGCTACAAAAACTCTATTCGAATTGAGATAACTCAATTTGAATTTAAAACCAAAAATTCCAATTAATTCTAGGTGTATTTTCTTTAGAAAATGGTAAATTATTTTATAAAAGTAGAAAAGTTCTAAAATAAATAAATAAAATTATTTGTGAAATGAAAAATATTTTTAAAACATACTTCCTCCCTCCGTCCCGGCACAAGCCTCCACTTTGAATATAATCCCATCCAACATTAAAGGACCAAGCATAGAACTATTGCCATCTTATCAGGACAAAATAGTTCATGAAATGCTTCAGTTGGTACACGTCAAAAGGAACATCAAGCAGCTGACAACCTGACATATATACGATTATACAAAACCCTGCCATTACCTTTGTTTCAGAGATTTAAGTCCAAGATGAACATGATTAACATTCATGCTCATCTTGAGGGAGGGTAACAAGGGTCCAAATAAAACAAAACTTGAGAAAAACAGGTTTTGGTTCTACAGCTGGAGTCAAGTGCAATTATTAAAGAGTTCATTGCAAATATCAGAGGAAGAAAATGACTAAATTGCATAACCATCAAGAGTTCAAGGAGTACAGCGCTTTATAAAGAATTTTTGTTATTATGTACCTTGAGCTAGAAAGATAGTACTTCCCAAATTTAGCTTAAGCAATAGCAGTTAGACAACTGTTTTGAGCTAGTTTATCAAACTGTTCTCTTCTTTTCGATTCATGTTGAATTCTGTAACAATCGGTTATTTAATCGATCAATACAATTTGATTTCGATTTCATGGAAAAGTATTGATCCGTACTAGGTACTTGATACTTACTGCACTAAACATGGTTGAAATTAATTCCAAGAACAGAAAATTGAGTATGAAACTCAATTCACTTATCACTTACTAAACTACCTCACTCACTAAAGTAACTCAATCACACTCAGGTACTATGAATCTTAACTCAAGGAAACCCCCTGCATAAGTCAGATCTTGTAGAAAGTATCTGACCAAAGAATGAGTCTTTGGGTGTACTGTAAATATTTTGGGTTTGCTTAAATCAATATCGTATTTGGTGAATGTACTTAATCACGTAGTAGTATGTTAAACTTGCAAGTTTTGACATGGAAATACAAAGAGAAACTTTCAACTTATTTATGGTAAAACTTGCAAGGTTAAACATGCATACAAAGATGAGTCATTTTCTTTCCTTAAAAGGGAGAATTAAGAAAAGGTCCACCTATAGTATTCTTCTCATTTTATTTTATCTTTTTCCTGAATCAAATGTTTTATGCAGAGAACTAGAGAGAATTTACGTGTCTGTATGATCCATAATCTTTTTTTTTTTTAAGTGCCCGGGTCGGTTTGATGGTTTCCGTCACCGGGCGGTGTAGTGCTGACCGCCATGGTACCTGCACTTCACTTTTTATCCATGCTAGTCGGTTATAAGTCTAGTCCGGTATAGAATGGAGATATATATGATGCATTATTGTCAACAGAGCAGGTGCTTCTAACACAACTTTAATGTAACAAACTCAACACTCTACCTGTGCATTTGTCTCTTCTCTAGTACCACGAACCAAAACCACAACTCATACAACAAATCTTCCTGTCATTTTGCTCCAGTTTTTCTACATTTCACACTAATAATTTTGAATTATAATGTGCTCTTAATTATTTAGTATGCTCCATGAGGACATTCTGAGTAAATAATTGCAATGCAGAGGAAATTAGCCAAGTATTATCAATTTGTGTAAGGTAAATCCTATTATAATGTTAATGCTTCCATTTTGCATTGTTAGTCTTAGGCGTGTTACTTACCATATCCAATTTCCCTTACTAGTGAGACATATTTATGTGGTGAATTTTAATTTCTTCACATAAATTATAAATGCGATGTCATAACTAAAATTTAGTGGGCGAACATACCTGCCTAACTCCTCGAATCGAAGTGTTATATATTCTTGGAAATATTCACATCTGAAATGATATTATTTTGTACAAATAAGGCGATTAAATCAACCAAAATACGTGCTATGTTACAATTTTCTATTCATGGAGATTCTAACCAAGTCCACTGAAAAATCTACCAACTTTTATATCCTTTTCTGTCACCTTCTTAATACCTTTTCTCTTTACATCTGCTTCAAGTAAACTCTATAAATACTCTTAGCCTCTATATGCATCACAACTCACAACTCCTTCAACACATTTCCTCTGCATCCAACATTCTCTTGCAAAACATGGCTAAGTCCATCAACTTGTTCCTACTTTTCTCCCTTCTTGCTATTGTACCTACTTGCTTTTCTCACAAGACCAACATTGGAGGCTACCTCTATCCTCAGTTCTACGACCGGTCATGCCCTAAGGCGCATGAGATCGTGAAGTCTGTGGTTGCAAATGCAGTTGCAAGAGAAGCCCGCATGGCAGCTTCTCTCGTGAGGCTGCATTTCCACGACTGCTTTGTCAAGGTACACACACAAATCTTAACAAGCCACATTGTGAAATTGATCCATAAACATAAAACTTATTTTACAAGGAGAAAATTCAATGATAAACTAATAAACACGTTTTATGCAGGGGTGCGATGCATCAATACTTTTGGATAGCGCGGGAAGCATATCAAGTGAGAAGAATTCGAACCCTAATAGGAACTCGGCTCGCGGGTTTGATGTGATTGATGAGATCAAGTCCGCCCTTGAGAAAGAGTGCCCACAAACCGTTTCTTGCGCTGATATCATGGCTCTAGCCGCTAGAGATTCTACTGTTTTGGTGAGCACACTGCGTCACATATAATAAAATGTTTTAACTTATCTCATAGGTTAATAAGTCGATTATATTTTTATATTTATATCCGCGCAGAGTGGTGGGCCCAGCTGGGAAGTTCCACTAGGAAGAAGGGATGCAAAAGTGCCAGTTTAAGTGGCTCAAACAACAACATTCCTGCTCCAAACAACACATTCAAACCATCCTCACTAAGTTCAAACTACAAGGCCTTGACATTGTTGATCTTGTTGCTTTATCTGGTAAAATTAAATTATTAATGCCATTTGCTATTAGTTAATAAAATGTCATGGTTTATGATGTGATAGATTTATTTATTCTTACAGGAAGCCATACTATAGGAAATGCAAGATGTACAACCTTCAGACAGAGGCTATACAACCAATCTGAAACTCACAGCCTGATTTCACTTTGGATCAAAACTATGCATCCCAGTTGCGTACTAGATGCCCGAGATCGGGTGGCGATCAGAACCTCTTCTTCTTGGACATTGTCTCTCCAACAAAGTTTGATAACAGCTACTTCAAGAACCTGTTGAGTTACAAGGGACTATTGAGTTCTGATGAAGTTCTTGTGACCAAGAATCAAGTTTCACTCGAACTAGTGAAGCAGTATGCTGCGAGTAACGAGCTTTTCTTCGCGCAATTTGCAAAGTCCATGGTTAAGATGGGGAATATTTCCCCATTGACAGGGTTCAGGGGTGAAATCAGGAAGAACTGCAGGAAGATCAATGCTTAATTTTGAATTTTATCTTAAACTGGAAGTAATGACTACACGTATTCTGTTTTCATATGTATGCCTACTATTCAATTTTTTTTATAAATGTTTGCTAATTGCTATATATTGTTGCTAGCTCTATTGTATTTGTAATGGTTCTTGAATTGTCATTTCTATCTTACTTAAATCAGTCTTTAAATTAGGCAAAGATTATGGGATAAGAATTTGTTTGGTAGAAAGCTTAGAGGGGGGTTAAGCTGAAATGAGAATGATTGCAAGTAGTTGAGGAATACTGACACAAAATGTTCACGAGTCAGGACACCACTTCGTACCATGGGCTTATTTGGAAATTCTTTAACTAGGATTGTCCGAAATAGAATAAATATTCTAAGAGACTGATAAAATAAAAATTAAAAAAAAATACGGGTAAACATTAAGTTTATTATTAAGAACTTAGAGTGTTCCTAAAGTCTCTAAAGGGACGGTATCTAAATAACTTATATGCAGACGTACCTATGCTGCTAATAAAAATATTTATTGATCAAAACGACCATATTACTAACATTGATCTTTAAATGCATTTTATTAACAAAATAGATGTTTTAATTAACAACATGCATTTGAAATTTCTGAATAAAAAGGAAAATCAAGGGATGAAAAAGATGCAATTTAACAGGATTAAATTGCAAAGAATTCAAAAGTTTATGTACTTAAAAGCAAAGCGGGAATAAAGTTGGGACTGCATCTGTTATGAAGAAAGAAATAAAGGATCAAACGCTTAAAAGGAAAGATGGAGGCAGCCAATCAAAAGAGAGACACGGTACTGCAATTCATAGCCATAGGAGAATTGGCGAACTTGAACCCGATTGACGGAGGATTATAAGATTGAATGAAGGGCATTGAGACACAAGTTTGTCTCCTTCAACAACATAGAAAGAAACAAACGATGTCGTACATCGGTAGAATAGTACAAATTGGCGTTGTTGGAGCAAAGCCGTTAAGATCAAAATTGACAGATGGATGATCAAGTTTGGAGAGTACAAAAAAATGTTGTTTCTGCAAAATAGTACTTCTAATTACATGTAATTTTGCTTTTATTTTGATTTGCTTGGTTGAGATAAGCTCGATTCTCTGGATGTATATACAGGTAGGCTTTCTAGGGTTAATGTACATAATCCTCAATTCCTATTCAATGCAAATCTCTCTCCTGGTTTTTTTTTTTAGAAAAGCAAACTTATATTAAAGGTCTACGGAATAACAAATTACAAATCAAGTTCGAATGAGAAATAACACGACAAAAGGAAGACGACAAGTCTTGACTAACAAAAGGCCTAATTAGCCACTCAGGGCACAAATCCCATATGTAAACCGGGTTACTAGCAACACCAGAATTTAAAGCTTGAGTGAACTTTTCTTGTAAGACACCACTACCAAACTTAGAAAGAGCGTCGGCAGCTTGGTTGATTTCTCGGTAGACAAGTTGAACTTTTACTTCTCCAGATTTAGCCATCAAATCTTCAATATCCTGAACGACCTCTCCTGGGCCTGTGCTGGGACCTGGATCCTGTTCAAACAAGAGACAGTAAACTGTGAGTCCGAGCAAATAATCAAATTAGAAAAATGTAAATCCATAAGCCTTTTTAAACCCAAGGCGTATTGCCCAAAGTTCAGTCGTGTTATTGTCGATGATGCCTATGTAAGCCGTTGCCGCTCTGATAAAAGAACCCGAATGATCACGTAGGATGCAACCAATGCCAGCATTACCAGGGTTTCCTAATGCAAACCCGTATCTCTCTTCTGGTTTTATTCATGTTATTAAGTCACAATTTTTAACAACATGAACGTTTTTATAACAAATTAGGTCCGTTTTTAAATAAATTTTCTAAACTCTGTCTCCTGATCTATTTTTTAATCAACAATATTAAATTTTTAACACCTAAAAGTTTCAGCTAGACTAGCTAGAAAGCTAACTAGGTGTCTGATTAATTTCCAGCCAAACATCTAAAAAAGGAGGAAAAGAAAAAGAAAAAGAAAATGAAAGGAAAAAAGTTTTTTATACTTTATAGTTACATTTTGAAAATGTAATTCCATTTTAGTTTGTTCTCTGTTCTTCTTCTTCTTCTTCGTTTCTCTTTCGCTCGCTCTCCTGACGACGCTGCCATACTCCGCCGTGCAACGCCACCGTGACAATCAGAATTTTCAACATCCAAACGTCACTCCTTCTCAATTCGCTTCTTACTCGGTAAATTTCTCAACCTTGCTTCACAATTTCTGCACATTTCTTTTCATGCAAACCCTCTAATTAAATGCACATTTCTATCTTTGAAACTATTTGTCGAATTTTGAGAAATGGGTTTGGATGAAACGAAGAATTGGAGGCATGAAACCAAGAAAGGAAATGCATTTCGAATAAACTTTCATGGATTAGGTTCTGTGTATGTTTCGCCCTATTCCTATTTGTATTGTGTGTTTATGTTGAAGATTATAGTGATTGAGTATCTTTTTGTGTTTCGTATTTGGCTGAATTGAAATGTAGTGTTTGCTCATTTGTTTGTTGCTATTGTGCTGTGATTGATTAACATTTCTTGGAAAGAAGGGTAATGCGTCTGACAATTGAGATTCAGATAGAAATCTGTTCCAGTAGTGGTAAACCAATGTTGTTATTAAAGAATGTCATAGCAATTTCATATTATAGCAAGGTAACATAAACAATTTCCTTGTTCTTCGCAGAATAGAGGCTTGCTCAACTTTCCACATTTGAAAGAAGTGGATATATGGTATGGACGTGTGAGAAAATTGTCAATGATGGTAAATTGTGCATTCCTACTTGCATTTACCTCTCCGTTGTGGTTTGCTTTTTTCCCCTTTACCTTTAATAGTTCTGTTTCCCACAAATGCAGGAAAATAATTTGTTAGAAATCTTGTTTCCTAAGTTGCATAGCACATGTTTGTGTGATACTGGATGGAGCAGCTCCGATACCGAGGTTATTGAGTCGGCAATGCAAGCTGCAGAGCCAAGCCCAGATAACTTGTTAGAAGTCTTTTTCCCTAAGATGTATAGGCCATACATGTGTGATAGTGGTAGGAGCAGCAGCGTCGTCCAGGCTAGTGCGTCAGTGATGGCTGTTGCAGACTCAAGCCCATTTGGAATTGGGTTGAAGAATTGGGTTGCAGCTGAGGAAGCAGCCAGGGAGATTGTCCAAAAGGTCCATCCCACTTCTGCATCTGAAGAGAGGAGAAGTAGTGTCACCAACTTTGTTCAGAGACTAATCAGAGATCATCTTGGTCTTGTGGTGAAGTTTCTCGGCTTTGTTTGTTTTGTTTTTTCTTTAATCTTCTTTTGAATAAGATGCTTTATAAATTCATATGCATGTTTGTGCAATCTCAAAATGCACTTGTTTAGTTTGGTAAGTGTATTTCTTGTGCTGGTAATAACCTGATATTCAATTATGGACGATCCAGTCTATATAATGTTCACTAAATAGAGGGCATAATTATTCTGTTTCCACATTTTTTATGGTCCTGCGTTGCTAGCCTCATTAGACAATGTAGCAAAAAAAATAATTATAGTAAAATAGTCTGTGTAGTTCCTTGTTTAATTGGACGAAATTTGGTGCTATATGATTAGGACATCTCTTGAAATAAACCAGATAGCCCTTATGCTGATTATATATCGTAATATGCTTAGACCATTCATTTAT
Organism: Plantago major; assembly: GCA_026545765.1. NCBI lineage: Eukaryota > Viridiplantae > Streptophyta > Magnoliopsida > Lamiales > Plantaginaceae > Plantago > Plantago major. Next base: position 68,675 of record JAIFAC010000226.1, on the reverse strand, counting down.
TCATGGGAAGCTGAGTAAAGATGGTGACAGATAGATATTGAATACCCTATCACATGCAAAGATCATCTTCTTAATTGCTACAGTTAGTCAAAACATTAGCTTATGTGGCATATCTTGTGTAGGGTAACGAATATTTCAGTTTGTCATTTTCTGTACATGCCTGGTAGCTTCTAAACAATCTCATGAGAGCTTAAATTATCCTTATATGTGACAGAGGCCCTTGTTTCATGGGGCCCTTTGTCATGTGTGTGTGTGTGTGTGTCTTTTGTCTGAGCTCTTTCTGACTCATAATTTTTTTGCTGTTCCATATTCCACGTGAAAAATTAAATGTTTGCAATTCTTGTTAAGTTGAAATCTGGAAGTGGATCCTTTCGGTATTAATGTTGGAGAACATATGCAGAACTTTTGTTGCTTGGCGAACTTTGCACTATGTGATAGCATTAGAGATTGCATAATGCCATAATTAGTACCTTGATCATTAAAGCTGCATGAACCACTACCTTTTCCTTCTCTGTTTAAACCCAGCTTAACTCGTGGTGATTCTATGTATTTTAATAGCAAACAACTCTGTTTATAAGTACCGTGGGACATTAGTTCATGCATTTTCTTTGCACACCAATCATGCCATTTTAATATCTTAGGGGTGCTCAAGGAGTGTAGAGTATGTATACCTGATATATGAAACTTCTATAGGTACTTCCATTTGGATCTGTACCATTGAAAACTTATATCCCAGATGGCGATATGGATTTTACTGCATTTTGTGGGGGAAGTGAAGACGTGTTGGCTGGTAAGTTCAAAGCTGTACTTCAGGAAGCAGAAAGAAATGTCACCTCAGAGTTTGTAGTAAAGGATGTCCAGCTTATCCCAGCAGAGGTTAAACTTGTGAAATGCACGATTCAGAACATAGTTGTCGACATTTCCTTTAATCAGATAGGAGGTGTTAGTACCTTATGTTTTCTTGAGCAGGTAACTGAATTTTGTATTCTTCGTATTATAAGGTGCTATTTTGATTTACAGTGATACATGTATCATTTTAGTATGTATAATCTGGCTTTGGACTTTGGGGCAGAAAAAAATCATAGCCAGCAGTATTATGTGCTCTATATTCTTTTATTATTTTGTTGAAACTCAGGAGATAAATGCACATCAATGCGCTAGAACTCATACTGCAATAGAAATCCTGGTCTTGCGCTCTTAATATTTAGGAATATTATCTACATACACTCGGATACCTTTTTTATTTTTTTCCCTTTAAATACGTGTAGCTTCTTCCTTGTGCTGTAGAGCTTTAGGGCCTTTATGCTATCTAGCAATACTTGATAGCATAAGAATTATATTAACGATGGAGGAAAGTGGAGCGAGCTAACTTGCACTTTGTTAATATTCCCTTGCACTTGCACTTCAGATTGATCGCCTGATTGGCAAAGATCATTTGTTTAAGCGAAGCATTATGCTGATCAAGTCATGGTCTTATTACGAAAGTCGTATTCTTGGAGCACAACATAGATTGATATCCACCTACGCACTGGAGACGATGGTCTTACATGTTTTCAATCTCTATCACTCAACATTAAATGGGCCTCTAGCTGTGAGTAATCCCCATTATACTTTTATTGCTTACATTTTCTTTGACAAAATGAATCTCTAATTGAAAATTTTAACTCCAGGTTCTAGTTAAATTTTTGGACTACTTTAGCAAATTTGATTGGGGAACTTTCTGTGTTAGCTTAAATGGCCCTGTTTGCCTGGCATCATTACCCGACATCATCAGTGAGTAACATATTCTCATAAGCTGCTTTTATATAAGGGATTGATGCTCTAACCATTTACATTATTCCTTGTGCAGTTGAGATGCCGGAAGATGCTGATGGAGATTTACTGCTGGGAAGTGATTTGTTGAGATTTTGGATTGACATGTTCTCAGTTCCCTCGAGAGGCAGTGATATAAATTCTCGTGGATTTCAGAAGAAGCATCTCAACATAATTGATCCCTTAAAACTGGTTAATAATCTTGGACGTAGTGTCAACAAAGGTAGAGAAGTCCTCTCATGATACAAAAGTACATCATTTTGGTTGCATTGGGGGTTAAAAGTAAACGTTCAGGTCCCATTGCATTTTAGTGCACGTTTTGCTAATTGAAAATAACAGATGCGTGGTTTAAGATTTACTCTGATTGTGAAACACAATCCTTCTCCTCTGAAAACAATTTCATGGAAAACTTGGATCGATCTTCTTTGTAGTTTATAAGCTTCAACAATAATTTGTATCTGTAAACATTACCACCTGAATCTATTGGGTGCTAAATCTATATTACAATCTTGTTCAATGCAGGAAACTTCTACCGCATACGCAGCGCTTTTCACTTATGGGGCGAAGAGACTCAGCTGGATACTTTCGCAGCCTGAAAATTCTATTGCTGGTGAGCTGAACAAGTTCTTCTCAAACACCGTGGCTTGGCAAGAAACTAGATGCAGGCCTGATGTTTCTCCAGTAGGCTCTCGATTATGTAAGATTGATAACTCAGCCCATGAAAACTACAAGCATACATCATTCAGAAATTTTGGGTCTCCTTTATGCGGAGTTTCCGGGGGTTTATTAAGCAAAGGATTTGAAGCATCTCAAAAGCAAGATAGAAACTCAAATCTCACCCCTACAAGAACATTATTCCATTATGACCGTGATCTGTTGATAGACCTCAGTGGAGATTTTGATCTTTACTTTGAGTGGTTACGATACGGTCAATGTTACAATGATAACACCTTACATTTGCAAGCTTCACATGTGCTTTCCTCACCAATCGCTCTGTACCAGAACTGTAAGTTACAGTTCCAGCAACAAGACTTTCCCTGTCATAGTCATGATGATTTTTGTGCATCTACACCAGTGCGTGCCATGCAAAATATGATAAAGTCCGATGAGGTATTTGGACGTGAAGATATCCAACTAGACCAAGGAACAACAGCATACATTTCAGGATTGGTATTCTTCTTCATCTTGGATCTCTTTCTGTTACAGTAATGGTCATCATTTCTTTATGTAACCAATATTCATCGTTTAGTTTGTAATATTGTTCCAGATGCCCTTCAAGTGTTTAAAAGTTCTATACCAAGACCCCTCTCAAAATTTATAAAATCATACTCTTTTGACAGTTTTGTTTTAACTTTTCCCTAAAGATCATTTTCCAGATTTGTGAAAGGGGATTTGGTGCAGAATTTTGTGAAATATGATTGGATTATAAACAATAAAGATGGATGGGGATTCAGTGCAAATTGCATTACGTACGGGGGTTTCATGTTACTATTGCTTACCATTGCAGTTATCATTTTCAAATTCCTTTTCTAAGTAATCAGCTTGGTTTATTAACAAATGCCTTTTTTCCCCTCCCTTTAGGATCAATTTCAAAATATGATTACACCAAAGGAGACTTATCCACCCAGTTCCCCGTGTACTATGATTATAAGGAAGGAGGCTTCTTCACCTGGTTCCCCGTGTATCTACAAGCCAAACATTATATTTGAACAGCCAGGTATGCTTGTCAGAAGCAGCCTTAAACCTTCATTGCTTCATAATCTTTTTGTTGAAAACAAGAAGCTTGGTTTTTGTTATAGCTCACCCTTACCTTTTGCTGGTGGCAAAGGGTGTCCATTTAATAATGATCTCATATACCAATCCAATGGAATAGCTGATTTTGGGTCAGTTGAGAATGCATCTCGTATGTATGTATCGTGAAAAGGTAGGTAGGTGAGATGTAGTCTCCGGCCATGTTTAAGTGGGACAGGATTATACACGCATGTTCGTACATGGAACCATCTTTCCTGATACTACTGGTCTTCTTTTCAAGGGATTTTCTTGATGTCTACAGATCATCTCAGAGATGTGATGACTTGCTTACCTAGTGATTCTCTATATGGTTCAGTTACAGAAGATTCGTTTACAGAATAGTATAGGCCCAACGTTTATGCACATCTACTGCTTGGGAACATGTACAGAAAGGATATTATCTGTACTGTGCAGATGTTGTAGTTTGAACAAAAGCTGTGAATGGTGTTCAAAGATGTCAATGAAATGTAGTCATGTAGGTATACTATACATACTGAAACAAAGAATACATTCTTATCTTCTTGTTCAAATGACACAATTGGTCACAGAATCTTCATTGCATTGTGTATAGTAGTATGTTTTGCTCTGTCATTGAATTCTTTTTGCTAGCTTGCATTTATCATCTTGAAGTATTTATTTCCTGCACCCACATACCATTCTGGGTGAACCAAGAGACTTCACTTTGGGTTTGAAATGCAAGGGGGATCTAAGTGGGGTTCTTTTTGTCATTTTGTGTAGTTTGTATTTTTTAAATTGTTTAAATTATTAAATTTGTTCACAAATTAATTTTGTAAATTATGATATTTGTCAAATTTTAAATAGTGTATTAATCTTAGTACAATTGGACATGATACTACAATTAGCTTAGCCCATGTTGTTATGTACTCTTTTTGTTTTTATGTGAAAAACTAAAAAAATGAACATGAAAATGTGTGCTTTTGTGGCTAAAAAGTGTAATTCAAGTGTTAAGACAACATTTTTCAATTATTTATTGGATTTTTTGTAATTAAAAATGACAAATGTATGAAGTTGTGTGACGAAGGGAGTAGTTATTTTCCTTTTGATTGGTATTTCGTTTAAAGTTGAAAGTTAAAATACTTTCAACACATTTATATTGTTTTACACCTCATATAGGATCCTCTTCATTTATTTTTTAATAGTTGAAAAAAAATGTTACTCTCTCTCTTTGTTTTTCAAAAGAGAAGTTTCAGTCTCCTTTATAATACAACCTAGTGAAAAGGAAAAATGTTATTGTAAATTTAAATGTTACAAGAAATAATAAAAAATTCATGTGAAATTATGTTCATAACTTCATATGCACAAACGATGAAGGATTATGAGATTCTAGGACCATAAAAAAGAGGTAAAGAATTTGCATATATGTGAATTGGTCGATCTGATAATTGATGAAAAAAAATGTATTTCGTGATGCAATCTGTCTAAGTACTAATTTACATATTAAATTAACGGATACGAAACACTTGAGTAGGTTTATGCATATTCTTATTAGTTGTCAGGTCAAAGTTTGATGTTTTCTATATTTGGAGTCCTACAAACTTTGTCATTTTCATTCGTTGCAAGTTGTAAGTGTATAAGCTAGGTGATAATAATTAATAGAATAAATTCTTTTTTACACTAATAACTTTTGCCCATTTTAACTTACCCACAACCTTTTTATTTCATTTCACACTAAAACGTTTAACAAAATTTTGACGTTACACTAAAAATTGATGGCCGTTAAGTTTGTATTTTAAATCACACTAAAACCTTTTAAAAATTTGCATTCTAAAACCTTTTTGGTTTTTCTAAATCACACCAGAACATTTCTTGACTGGTTTGAGTTATCAATATATATGTTCGCATGAATTGTTTGGGGTTGTTGGTCTAGTGGTCGTTGGATTTTGCATCGTATTCGCCGTGACTTTTGCTTTTTGCAATCAAATTTTTCGTAGAATTTGTTGGTTCAGTGTAGAGATTTAAGGCACTGCATATGTGTCTGTGTCAATTGTGTATCTTCATGCGTTTGGATCTAAAAAACGACACAAATCTACTCGTATATGTGGAACGAGCATATATTTTTGGTGCCTTCTTTTTAGTAATTTTATTGAAGCAACTAGGAGAGATGAAATGCTAATAGAGTTCGAACACTTAGTTTTATAGATAGAAAAAACATATGAATGCCAATTAATATACTAATAAATTTTGTCATTTATTATCCGTGTACTCTGGAATTTGACATTCACCATATAATTATGCAGTATCTTATTGTTATATTTATCATAAAAGAAAATATTGTTATATTTAGCAAACAAAGGAAGAAAGTGTGTTTGGTAGACAAAATGCACTAGTGTATCATGTTTATGCAGTGAGTGATTGTGAGACCCCTCGAAAAGAAAAGAAAAGAAAATCCTTAGGAACTCAGTTAGAAGAATAAGGTAGACTTGTGAATAAAGAAACCCGACTATCTTGCATTAATTTATAATTTAGTCATTTATGAAACATTTAATGGAATTACGGTAATGGCATGTCCGAAGGAGAGCACCACGAAGCATCGAACTTACCTTGGGTCCTAGTAGTACAAATATGTTATCTTTCAACTATCGTATGATCAAGTGATTCTCAAAGTAAGTGACGAATTCAAGGGATCAAAATAGCTAAATCGAAAATAAAAATATAAAGAAATCGTAAAGAGACAAGAAACCAATTTTAAACCACGTTTTCAAATCAACACTCTAATAGAATATTATAATGGTCCAATGCATAATAATATTAGACTAGACAAACATGATTAACTAGTAAATAGTCATGTAACACATGACAAATTGACCATAGACAACCTAAAACCCATTTTAATAGATAATTCACAATCAATTCCATTATTCACTACACCATCTCCTACCTCATACTTGTATACATACAAGTATACCCCACAATCAATTCCATTATTCACTACACCATCTCCTACCTCATTCACTTCTTCTCCAAGACTCCAACCTCCATTAACAAGCCTCCATAGCCAAACCACCTCAAGCTTCAAATTTCCACTTAAAACTCATTATTTCTTACATGCAAATACATATTCCTTATCCTCTCAACATGAGAAAGCTAATGATACATCTCAATTCATGATCAAGCTACAACAAAGAAGTTAGAAGGTAATGAAATCATACCCATTCATTTTCCTTATTCTTTTATTTCATCCTTTTAACTCTTTTCACTCTCTAACACATCTTAGTCCATTCAACACTTGCTGGGAACTCAATTTGTCAATCCAATTTCGAAGTGGATAAGGAATTGATCTAAAACTCTAAGAAGAAAAGTGTTAAGGTGGGTTAAAATGTTCTTCTAAAACTAGTTTTTAATCTTGATGCATGCACATGTTTGTTAGCGATAATTCAACATAGATTCTATGTAATCTACTTTGTAGTTGTAGTCTAGCTTAATTACATGTAGCTAGAGTCTATTTCCTTTACACTACTTATTGTACATATATATATGTACCTTCCACTTATGTACACTTTGAGCAGAATATTATAAACATTGTCATGGTATCGAGCGAGGTCTACTCATTGATTCCCAAATACCAGCGCCCAAAATTCTTCTTACTTTCTTCTTCTTCTCCAGATCCAATTTCTTCCTTCTCCATGGCGATGAACAGCGATTCATCTCCTCCTACCACCTCAGAAACTTCTCTCCCAATTACTGCCCTCATACACTTTCTCACCATCAAATTGGATTCCACAAATTATCTTATATGGCGTAATCAAGTCAAACCCATGCTTCGTGTCCAACGCAAATTCGGTTTCATCGATCTCTCTATCCCTCCTCCACCTTCAACAATCGATGGATCGTGACACCGAGTTCGAACCACCTTTTCTCACTTGGTCAGATCAAGATCAATTAATTCGAAGCTTACTCGTCTCCACCTTAACCCCAGAAGCCATGGCTGAAATTGTTGGCCAACCCACTTCCCGTGCGGTTTGGCTTGCTCTTAAGGCGGCGTTTTGCCATAGCTCTAAAACTCATGAGATCCGTCTTAAAGATGAATTACAGCTTATCAAACAAGGTACTCGCAGTATTCAAGAATATGGGCGTGATTTTAATTCTGTGTGTGATCAATTGGTTGCTATCGGTCGCCCAAATGACGAAACCGACAAGTCCCACTAGTTCTTGAGGGGATTGGGTCCATCCTTTCATGGTTTTTGCGCCAACCAACTCTGCTCAGACGACCACCATTGTTGCTATGATTCTGACGATGATATCCATGACCACATAGCGATTTCCACCACGCTGACCATGAGATGGAAAGTTGTGGGTCTACCTCAGGCGATCAGCTATGAGATTTTCCAGCAATCGCGTGAGTTATCTAATTCCACTCCGTGGCGGCTACAATAATGGGAGTCCCGGTGGTTACAACAATGGTGGTTGTGGTGGTAGTCGTGGACCTCCTAAATACCAAATATGTCAAGAATTTGGTCATCGTGCTGATGAGTGTCCTGAGCGCTAAGTCTCCAACTCTCCACATGCTAATTTAGCATCTGATTGGTATCTTGATACTGGTGCGAGCGCGCATATGACACCTTCTACTTCAAATCTTGACGTCGTGGAGCCTTATTCTGGTACTAATCGAGTGGTTATAGGTAATGGTGATACTTTGCATATTTCTCATACTGGTTCAAAAGTGTTGCATAAATCTGTGAACTTGTTAAATGTCATGGTTGTTCCGCACTTGACTAAGAATTTGCTTTCAATAAGCCAGCTTACTCGGGATCTTCCCGTCAGGATCTTCCAGTCAATGTGACATTTACTGATAATTCGTTTACTATTTAGAATAGGATAACAGGGGACCTTCTCGCCAAAGGCCGACATGATCATGAATTATACATTCCGGAAGCAAGTCAATTAGCTCTTCTTACTGCCCTGCGGTCTTAGAAACTAAAAGCGTCATTTTCTCTTTGGCACTCTAGATTAGGCCATGTTAGTCTTGATATTATTTCATTTTTTAACAAAGCTGGAAGCTTAGCTGTTACATCTATTCTTCCCAGCCCCAAAATTTGCTCTCCAGGTTAGTTAGCTAAAAGTAAACGATTGTCATTTTTAGGCAATGAAAAACGTTCATCATTTGTTTTGGATTTAGTACACTGTGACTTATGGGGACCTGCTCCCGTTCTATCCTCTGGTTTCCGGTATTATGTCATTTTTGTGGATGATTTTTCTCGTTTTACGTGGCTATATCCGCTTCGGCATAAGTCTGATCTGTATGCAATTTTTGTGCAATTCCAAAATCTTGTGGAGACTCAATTTTCTAGAAAGATGAAAGTGTTTCAGAGTGATGAAGTGGAATTTACAAACTCTACTATCTGAACGGTTCTGAAATTGTGGCATTCGACATTTAATGTCATGTCCGTATACTCCTGCAAAAAATGGTCGTGCCGAACGGAAACATAGACACATTACTGAAACATGTCTTGCTATGCTATTTCATTCTCATATGCCTTTGACTTATTGGGTCGATGCTTTCAGTGCAGCAGTTTATACAATTAATCGCCTACCATCGCGTCTCTTAAACTTCAAGTCGCCATATGAGTTACTTTTTAATATGTCTCCTGCCTACGAGAATTTTCATCCGTTCGGTTGTCGGGTTTTTCCATGCCTTCGTGACTATGCTGCACATAAACTCTCGCCACGGAGTGCTCCATGCATATTCATCATTTCTGACACCACACATAAAGGCTTTCGATGTTTGGATCCAATAATTCATCGTATTTACATTACTCATCATGCTCAATTTGATGAATCTCATTTCCCATGTACAGGCTCTTCTGATATGTCTACTCCTGGAAATCTCGATGTATCTACCTTTCTGGATCCGACACTTGACTCCTTAGGCCATGTAGAGTTGTTGCCCTGCTTACCGATGGTTGTCAACAATCCCACAACCTCTTCTTCTACAACACCATGTGTCGTTTGCCCTGCTACCTCAGAAGGTTTATCCACTATGCTGCCGCAAATTGAGAATAGTCCACCATCCTCACCCGTCGCTACTTCTCCTCAAATGGTCGTTGAGCATCCTTCTCCACCACCGACATCTCCACTAGAGGATCAGGATCGTGATAATTCTAATCATCATGTTATGGACGAAGACTCTTCTATGGTGACTTGGGGAAAGGCTGGTAAAAATTTTTCAAAGTCTTTTCCTGATTATTATGTACCGAAATTTCGTGGCTTGCTTGCCGCTCTTTCCACTTCCCCGGAACCTAAAGGAGTCAAAACATCCAAAATGGTTAGCCGCGATGCATGAAGAACTTTCTGCACTTCGTAATAACCACACATGGGATCTCGTTCCTCGCCCACAAAATACAAATATAGTTGGCTCCAAATGGGTGTTTCGCACTAAGTACTTGTCTGATGGCTCCATTGAGCGCCATAAAGCCCGTCTGGTTGCCCAAGGGTTTACTCAACTTCCAGGTTTTGACTATCATCATACTTTCAGTCCAGTTGTCAAAGCTTCCACGGTACGCATTGTGCTTTCTATTGTTGTTATGCGTTGTTGGCCTTTACATCAACTTGATGTTAAGAACGCCTTTCTCAATGGTTTATTAACTGAACAAGTCTACATGAAGCAGCCTCCAGGATTTCTTGATCCTCACTCCCCTGATCATGTGTGTAAACTAAATAAAGCATTATATGGTCTTAAACAGGCGCCTCGTGCCTGGTACCAGCGTTTTAGCACTTTTTTTGATTCACTTGGATTTTATATGTAGTAGGGCTGACCCATCAATATTTATTCTTACCCGTGGATCCTCGATATTATACTTATTGGTCTATATTGATGATATCATTCTTACGGGGAATGATCATGCCTTAATTTCTAAGTTGGTTTCGCGCATGAATTCGGAATTCGCCATTAAGGATTTAGGACACCTGGGCTATTTTCTTGGATCGGAAGTCACGTATACCAATGATGGTCTTTTCTTGAGCCAACATAAATATGCTCATGACATTCTTCGCCGATCTCAAATGTTTGACTGTAAGCTTGTTTCAACACCTCTGGCTGCTGGTGTTTCTTTAACTAGTTAAGGTGAGCCTTTTAGTGACACTACTCTCTATCGCTCCCTTTTGGGGGTGTTACAATATCTCACTATCACTAGTCCTGATTTATCATATGTTGTTAACATTGTCAGTCAATATCTCCAGTCTCCTACTATTGAACATTTTCAACATGTTAAATGCATCCTTCGCTATGTTAAAGGGACTGCTCACTACGGCTTATCTTTCAATCAACGTTCTTCTCATGGGTTGCTTGGCTACTCAGATGCTGATTGGGCTCGTTGCATCGAAAATCGTCGTTCCACATATGGTTACTCTATTTTTTTTGGGTGATAATTTGGTTTCTTGGTGTGCCAAAAAGCAACCTACAGTTGCCCGTTCAAGTTGCGAATCTGAATACCGAGCACTTGCTCACACTGCTGCAGAAGTCGTATGGGTTTGTCATTTATTGCGTGAGCTTCAGTTTTCTCTCGTCGATGTGCCAGTATTATTATGTGACAACAAGAGTACCATATTTCTCAGTCAAAATCCCGTTGTTCATAAACGTGCCAAGCATATTGATATTGATTATCATTTTCTTCGGGAGCTTGTAACCAATGGAACACTTTATACAAAGTTCATTCCTTCACATCTTCAGATTGTTGATATTTTTACCAAATCTCTTCCGCGCCCTCTGTTCTTGATGAAATTTTGATGATTCTTCTCTTACAAACTAAAATAAGTGAGTAATATGGCCTCACAATCAATTGGGTAAGTCATCTAATGGATTGCATGTTGATTTTGAAGTAGAATAAGCTCAAATCTTGAAAATCCCCAAATCCTGTAAGCAATCTGCCCTGTTTTTGTAAAATACAAAATAAATAGTTTCATTCATTTGTTGATATTTCTAATTTAACTAGACATGTACAACATTATCATGCATCTCTGAGATTTAGAATGAGGTTTAATAAATTAATTAAAATTCTCGAAAGATCCAATATTTATAATGTTTGCAGAACAGAGTACTGTTAGTAAAACCTCAATTATTCTTCTATAACATGATCAAATCGGCCTTAGACTCTGTTAAATGAGAGATACATGAGATTTTGACATTTTCCAATAAGAATATTGATATTTGGAGTGATATATAATATTTTATGAATATTTCCCCTTCATTGCTCACTGCATGAGCAGTTTAGGTAGAAAATTCCTAAGTGACGGGATATAAATGTGTTTTAGACTCAGAAGTATGTTTTGAATAGATAACACAACAAGCTAGAATACAAAATTTAGAAACACCAGAATTAGTAACGTTTGTCTACTGAAATGTATTTTACAATGAAGGACTGTCAAACTGCCAGAATCGAGATTTTATAAACCGGACTCAAATTCGGAGTTCATCGTACGAATAACTTCAAAGACATAACTAAACATTTATAGCTGACTTAAGATCGCTAAATAAATCATTTTGGAAGCGTTTCGACCCTAGGGGTTGATGTGTCAAAATCAAAGTTTTAAATTTGTTTAAGAGCTAAGAGTTAATTCTCAACACTATGAAAACTTGTAGTGCAGTGAAGTTAACCCCGAGGTCGATCTCGAAGGACTTAACTAAGCTGAATCTTGTTTACGAATAATAATAACAGTATGAAAGCAGTAAAGAGTTGTTTTTGCTTCGGCAGCAGATTGATTAACTACGTGAAAGTAGACTACTTTGCAGACTAACTAGAAAACAGATTTAAACTTAACGAGATTGATATGAATGAGGAGAATTAAGGTGTGGTGACAGAAGACAAGCTAGCTAGTAGGAAATATACGATCGATAGGAAAACGATTACTCTCAAGTTGTCACTACTTGGTTTCAAAAAACGAATAGCATTAGTGAAGGCGTTAATTTCACTAAGCTACAATCAATTAAGCTAATCCTACTATTACTGTTTGCAACTAACTGTTAGATTGAAGCAAGACGAAAACGTTTTGGATTCTAAAGATCAAATGCTTAATCTAACAGTGATATTGACGGAATGCACATCAAACCTAATAGCAGAATACGCAATTAATCTAAAAAGCTCATAGTAATCGCGACCTGTATATATATAATCGCATAAACCCTAACTAGCATGCTCGAATTCGTCACCACCCCATAATTAGGGTGTTTAGCTACTCATGTTATGTGAAGACATAATCAATAAAGTAATTAAACAATCAACACACATAATCTAATACTAGAAGCGAAGAATTGAGCGATTGATACAATTTACCCTTCGTTGTCACAAACCTAAGTAGAATTGAAGAACACGAATCAAATCGATGCAAAGAGTATGTAGATTACGCTCCCAATCAATGATAATCGTCGGATTACAAGGTGAAAATCGGTTCAATTACCTCAAAACGGGTAATTGCCTTGGAAACTAGGTCTAGCTTGAGAGCAAAGTTCAATAGTTGATTATAGAATCAATCCTGAAAGTAATAATTTTGTGTCTAACTAATATAAAGGAAGAAAAACTAAGTCTGAATGAATTAGGAAAAATCGAAACATCTGTGAAGTAGAAAAAGTTGGCGGGCCTTGATATAATCTGGCGCCTGAAAATCCATCCATGGCATCCTTGATTCGACTTTGGCGTCCACCAATTCTTTCTGGATTGAATTGGCGGACACCAATCTCATAACTGGCGTTCGCTGATCCTTTGGAAAATGACGATTTTGCCCTTCTTGTCCTTCTTGCTCGATTTTGCTTCTTTTAACTTCGATTCTTGGTATTTTGACCTCTCCGCTCCAATTCTAGCAACCATACGAAGCATTGAAACTCCATATCTTCCAGATGCATGTAAAATACACCCTTTTTTACCTTCAATTAGCGCGGTTTAACCAAATACCTGCAAAACTCACAAAGAAAAAAACAAGTAAAAGACTAGGAAAACTACTAAAACTATACTTAAGGATAACAAAAGGCGGTAAAAAAGACCGGATGAGGCGATGTAAAACCGACTCATCGAGGGTTAACCTTCCTCAAATGGAAAATGAAATTATACGAGGAGGCAATTTGGATTGTCACACCTACATGAAAGTATTTACACTAAATTTAGCATTGTCGATAAAAGGAAGTGTTACGAATAAAACAATGATTATAATAACCAAGGTGGCGACCTCGTTAAAAGAGTACAAATGAGGGTGGCGACCTCGTAAAAGAGAACCAAGCGAGGGTGGCAACCTCGAGTAAAAGAGATCAAGCGAGGGTGGCAACCTCGGTAAAAGAGATCAAGCGAGGGTGGCAACCTCGAGTAAAAAGAGTCCATGTTGAACTTTAGGACAGTTGTAAGTGCCATGCAAAACGAAGTGCTACATCGCTATATTACGGTGGGAGCCACCTCTCGAGTCGTGAGGCCACCTCTGAAAGTGATCCATTCCAAGCCAAGGCGGGTTGTAAGTGCCGTGCGGGCGAAATGCTACATCATATCGGTGGGAGCCACCTCCCGAGTCGTAGGGCCACCTCTGAAGGACTAACCCGAGCAGCGTGTAATGATTTAATGAATGATTGAGTAAATAAGATCCCACGAGGAAATTAAATCGAGATGAGATTCTTTCATACGATAAAAACCTAAAGTCGCTATGTGCCATGCAAAACAAAGTGCTACACCGACAATGCGGTGGGAGCCACCTCTTGAGTCTGTAGGGGCCACCTCTAGAGGACTGATGGTTATTGAAATAGTCGCTAAGTGCCATGCAGAACAAAGTGCTACGCCACACAATTTGGTGGGAGTCACCTCTTGAGTCCGTAGGGGCCACCTCTAGAGGACTGATTCCGTCGATAATTAATAATCGAATAATTTGCAAGGACAACAACCGTGATAATCAATCACTTCTATTATTTTGGAAATTCTGGAATTTAAATTCGAATTTTGCATTGATAAGCGTGATACAAAAATATATTTAATAATTATAAGTTTGACCAACCTCGTGGTTTGCTCAAGTGATACAATATCAATTAACATTCCCCTTAAACCGTTAACTTCTTTAAATTTCATAGTTTTCAAAAATAAAGGAAAACATATTTTCTTAAAATGAAACCCCACCCCGTACCCACTTGGCTCGTTTAGCTCACCCCATTTTTCTAAAATATTTCAAACGAACCGGGTTGTGGTGGAATTGGTGATGTAACATCGAGTGAGGATCAGTGAACGCAAGAAGAAGCTTCCGCTGATGAATCAGAAGTCTACCTTACCGTAATTATTTGTGTATTGGGTTTATTGTATCATACGACGAGATGTATTGTATGTTAACTTCTTCGAATTTTGTATTTGATATTGAGTCTTATGTATATTATCAGTTGTAATGTTACTTATATGCATAGTATCATCTCTGAAAAATCCGGGGTGTTACAGTGATAAGAGTTGATCATTCTATTAAGTTTAATGGATGCACGTTAATATTGTCTCAAGTGATATTTATTTTGGGATTAAGTTCAATGCATAATAATTTCAGTAACAGAGACGACGACAACATTAACAATAATTATATGGGATAGGAGGTTTGTGTTTTAGCATTTGTGGTTGTAAAGTAAAGTGCCGTTGTTGGTTTGTGACTCGTATTGTAATCCTTGTTTTCCGGAACACTTCTGGTATTCTTTTGGTTGCAATAAAATTTTAAATTTTTCAAAAAAAAAAAAATTATTATTATTATTATTATTATATAAAAAGATTCTAGTGGCGAGTACAAGTTTTTTCAAAGATTTTGATGTAATTTAAAAATAAGTTAACGGTAGCTTAACTGTCATTCAAAGATTGGATTGCAATAAAATAAGTTAGCGGTTAGCCATCTGGATCCAAAATACAATCGACCCGGTTGGCCTTAAACCCCAACTAAAGAGAGGTTTTTCAGGACTGGAACCATCGTCTTCTTCTTCTTCTTCTTCTTTGAATCAACTCTCTCTGATCTGTATTATTACAAACCAGAGAAGGAATCGAATACTTGTTATATACTTATCTCACCATGAGAAACCAAGCCTATCGACTCATTTCCAAAACCTTGTCCACTTTCCCCAAATCTACTTCCCCTAATTCCCAAGTACAAAACCCCCTCAAAACCCTAAATCACATCCGGAATTTCTCCGCTCCAGCTCAAGAATCGAAGCCACCTCCTTCTAATAATGTATTGGGCATCGTCGACGAAATCTCAGGTCTCACATTGTACGAAATGTCGGATTTCGTGGAGGTTCTGAGGAATAAGATGGGGATCAAAGAGATGCCATCAATGGCGGTTATGATGCCGGGTATGGAATTTTCTCCTGGTATGGGATCTGGGGCGAAAGCTAAAGGAGCTGGGGCTGCTGGCCAGGAGGATGCCAAGAAGAAGGAGAAGACTGCTTTTGATTTGAAGCTTGAGGGAGGCTTCGATGCCGGTTCCAAGATTAAGATTATTAAGGAAGTTAGGGCGTGTACGGACTTGGGGTTGAAAGAGGCTAAGGAATTGGTCGAAAAGGCGCCTACTTTGTTGAAGAAGGGAGTCACCAAAGATGAGGCAGACAAGATTATTGAGAAGCTCAAGGCGGTTGGAGCCAATGTCACCATGGATTGAAGGTATTGTTTTCGGCGTTTTTCTTTTGTAAATTACTTGTGAGTGATCATCCACTTTGTATACGCGTAATAATGAAGTAGTAATATAGTTGCTATAGAGAATCTTCAGTCTTATATCTACGAGGATTATGTGTATATCATCCGTAGCAGCGCTAAGACATACATAAGGTGGATGCATAAGTTATGAATTGTGTTGGCACTCTTTGGTATTTAGGAAGCATCCTTGTAGTTGAAGAATGAACATATCAAATGATTACAAGCTGTAGATAACTTGTTACATACTCCCAAATCGAAAAGGATGTATTCCTCTTACTAAACAAACTTCTGACTTTTTGTTCTTACTGAGTGATCAAAGTGGTTACTGGGTTTAGTTAGTCACAGTGCTCCTTGAAGCAAGTGACATGTCATGTTTGTTTCTGTAACTCTTTCCTATGGTTGCAATCCATCAATGTTCTTGAAAAAAAGTTGCAATGTTTGCTTGTGCATGCACAAGTATCGGTGATCATTAATTCCATGGTTTATGTATTGCTTAGTCATCATATAATGTAATAATATACCATTAGTGAAACTATATATTCCAGATAAGAAGAGATTTATCAATATTTTAACAGTGATTTGGAATTCGATTGCGAGGAATTCACATCAATCTCCAGATGTGATTCTTGATTTTTCTTGTTTTTCAAATGAACTTGCCCCAAATGCCCTTTCATATTGCCACCTGGATCATCTTATATTTGTCATGGTCGTTTACTTATTTTGCTGTAAGGTCATGGTGTTAACTGTTAAGAGTTTTTGGGCTGGAAAGGAAAGCATATACTTCTATTTCTTATTTTTTATTAGCTACGTATTTGATTGTAAACAAGCTCCTATTTGATCTTTTATAGGAGTCAACATTCTTTGACAATTCTAGTTTGTTGCTTTACTCTCAGACAGTCTGTAATGTTATTTGCCTTTATGAGGCTCATTGCATTATTATCTGTGTTTAGACGGGTTTTTTTTAGACTTTTGCTTTTGTATTTTTAGCTCACACTGTATTTTTATTTTATGGGATGGTGCTACTAAACATGATGGTACATTGCCATAGTTCAGTTATACTCATTTGGATTTGTCCATGTTTTGCTTGTCAAGTATACAGTGCACAGTCTGAATTGGAGCTTTTATGGGTGTTTACAATTCTAATGACTAGGTCCTGATGTATACTGCTACCAATTGTTGATATCTTTTGCAAACATTCGCACAGGAAAACAGTTGAGCACTCAGACAATTCTAGATGATGTCATGTACCTATAGATCACCAAACAGGCAACGCAACAACGAAAGGAGTTCAGCTACCATTTTTCTGATAGCGTGGAGTCTCTGCAGAATCTTCTTTTTATGTTGATGAAATTACAAGGATCAAATTGAACCTGTAAAGGATTTCTTGCAGCTATGCACGTGAATTTTCCTAGTCTGGCATGTCATTTCTTGCAACCCCAGAACCATAAATTATTAATCCTGCTTTCTTTTATTTTATTTATAACAGTTACCTAAAGTGGGTATTTGAGCTAATAAATCTGATAATTTAGTTATGAGGGAGACCTTCAATTAGAGATGACTTTCAGAATGATGTACTATGTTACTCTATGCATTAGACAAAATATATTTTGAGCTTCTTGTGGTCAACATCTTGATATTCTTCAAATTATTCTTAAACTTGATTAAAATGTACAATTAAATTATATGCTTTTTTTTTTTTTTTAAGTTACATCTCTTTTGAGAACACCAATTTACTAATTCCACCCCACTATTGACATCCAAATCAATTTATCAATCATCCAAGGCATGTAGAGTAGATGAAGGAGAATAAATGATGGAGAGGAATTGGACCCTTGTTCAACCCTAATAAAATCAATTTATCATTAAAAACCAACAATAATCAATCTTTCTTTTCCAATTAAATAAAAAAATTAATTCGCATTAACCCAAACACTACTTAAATTTCAAAAATACAAACAATTATCTGAGACAACGATATTACTTACCTTCATATAGTATTTGTAACCAGGTGTTACAACATGTTCTAGTCATCTTGGTAGTGTTTGGTATGTATATATATATATATATATATATATATATATATATATATATATATATATATATATATATATATATATATATATATATATATATATATATATATATATATATAGTATGAAACTTTAGTCCTTAAAGTATCATAATATAATTTAATTGAACATTTTACATTTACCGTCCAAGATTTATTCATAGTCAAAGTTGAAAACGATTGACCGAAAAAAGTCAAAATGGATAACATGAGGCGGACGAAATTGCAGCAGAAGTTGTAATGTAAAACACTAAAAAACTACTTTTGATTATTCTAAAAGTATAAAAACACTTTTTTAAGCATTTGCAAACACAATCGTAGTCAACCCAAATCCATATACTACTTCATACATGGAGTATAACATACTGTTTGCCCCTAAAACCACCAAAGATTTTACTCAAAGTTTTAACTACTACTTCCGAAAAAAAGCAGTGTAGTTAGAAGCAGAGAAGCAACTATTTGAGAAGCAACTAAATAGTTGCTTCTAACTGCGTTAAGCAGGTAGTAGTTTTTTTTTTACAATTAAAATCAACTAATTAAATTAATTTTTGCAAACACTAAGTGTGTGTTTGCAAATGCTTTTACTGGTGCTTTTTTGTCTGCTTTTGTTAAAAGTTGATTAAAGTTAATTTTAAGCAAAAGTCATTAGTGTTTTATATAATATACAAAAAGCAGCTTGAAGTTGTAAAAGCATAAGTTTTAGTGTTTGCAAAAATTAATTTAATTAGTTGATTTTAATTGGAAAAAAACTACTACATACTTGATTAAAGCGACTATTTGGTTGCTTCTACTATGATTCTTTTTCAGGAAGTTGCTTGAAGTTGTAATATAAAATACTAAAAAACTACTTTTTGATTCTTCTAAAAGCACAAAAGCACTTTTTTAAGCATTTGCAAACACAAGCTAAGTATGTGTTTGCAAATGCTTTTACTAGTGTTTTTTTGTCTGGTTTTGTTAAAAGTTGATTAAAGTTGATTTTAAGCAAAAGTCATTAGTGTTTGATATATTATACAAAAAACAGCTTAAAGTTGTAAAAGCATAAGTTTTAGTGTTTGCAAAAATTAATTTAATTAGTTGATTTTAATTGAAAAAAAAAAGCTACTACCTACTTAAATCAGATAGAAGCACCTATTGGGTTGCTTCTTAGCTTCTAGAGGTTATCTGTTTTTTCCAGAACAGAAGTAATAAAAAACACTAAAAAACTAATTTTGATTATTCAAAAGAACAAAATCAATTTTTTTAAGGATTTGCGAACACACTGCAACTACTGCATGCTAGAAGTGCAAAAGAACTGGGCCTGAAAGCCCAAATAACCGGCCTCTGAAATAAAACGCTATAAACCCTAGTTTTGACACATACGCAGCTGAAGAAAGAGAGCAGCAAAAATGTCGAAACGAGGTATGCTCCAATTCGATCTCAATCCATCAATGTCGTCTTCTTCTTCTGTTGATCTTGTGATATACCCTATTGAATTATCTTTTGACAGGTCGCGGAGGATCGGCCGGAAACAAATTCAGGATGTCACTGGGTCTCCCAGTGGCAGCAACGGTGAATTGCGCTGACAACACGGGAGCGAAGAATCTGTACATCATCTCCGTGAAGGGAATCAAGGGTAGGCTCAACAGGCTTCCATCAGCCTGTGTTGGTGATATGGTTATGGCTACTGTCAAGAAAGGTAAGCCCGAACTCCGTAAGAAGGTCATGCCTGCTGTCATCGTTCGTCAACGCAAGCCTTGGCGCCGAAAGGATGGCGTCTTCATGTACTTTGAAGGTATTAACCTTTTTTTATCTCCTCATTACTTTGAATTTGCTGGATTTGTTCAGTTTTTTTGCTCAACTATGCTTCTAATTACCTGTTGTTTGTGTTATCGTGTTGAATAAGATTCATTTTGAGCTTACCATCTTGCATATATAGGATCATACATTCATCAATCACTCATCTCTACCTATCATACATGTATCTAAGAAAATTTCATAGATGTCATATCCACGAATATTTCTACATGTCTACTCATTATGTAACAAATTAGTCAGAATTGATTACATGCTATAGAATAAGTAATTTATTTATTGATATGTGTATCGTCTTGTGTTGACTTGCTCCGAATGTGTTAAGAGGAAGTCTTGTAAATTACACGATCACAATGGTGAATTTAAGGGAGGGATATCATACTTGTATCTAAGCAAATTTCACATATGTCAGTATACAGGAATATTTGTACATGTATTCATTATGTAACAAATAAATCAGATATAATTACATGCTATAGAATAAGTAAATTATTTATTGGTATGCGATCGTCTTGTGTTTACTTGCTCCAACTGTATTAAGATGATGATGTCTTGTAAATGTAGTAGTACTTGATTTTCCTAAATACTAGGAAAATGATGATCAGAATAGTGCAACTAAGGGAGGTATATGGTTTTCTTTTATATTAATATATAAATCTTCGACTTTTACTAGAATTTGATATGTGTTAAAAGCTCTTCATGTGGGTTTGCTATGACACTAAAACTACGTCTTTACATTGATGAACTGAACTACTTCAATTTGCAGTTTCATGTTATGAATGAAACTAAAGTTTGATCTTGAGTTGTAGTAGATTGTTATATGTAGTTCATTACTTCATTTGTGGATTGTACTACAGTCTACATATAGTGAAGTAAATTGTCCATTCATTATAGTTCTCGTGGTTGAGCTTAGTCTTGTAGTATAGAATTTGGGGGTGAATGTATGCAGTGTATAGACTAGTTTTACGTTGTTGGGATATTCATAATAGCAGATTTTGTTTCTGCTGTGCTTAATTTGTCTTTAACTTCCACTGTAATTGACCTTTGTTTAATAATGTATATTATCAACTAATTTCTTGTTTTCTCTATTTCAGACAATGCTGGTGTCATCGTCAATCCTAAGGGTGAAATGAAGGGTAATTATCAACCAGCTCTGTTCTCTATAAATTCATAGTATATATATCCTAGTTATCTGCAAGATCAACTTTACAAGTGTAGTACTTTTTAGTTTTTACTTATACGGTGTTTCATATTTTGTAGGTTCTGCTATCACTGGCCCTATCGGGAAAGAATGTGCTGACCTTTGGCCTAGGATCGCCAGTGCTGCAAATGCTATTGTTTAAGGATTCATATATGACTAGTTATGTGTTGCTGTTATTTTGTGTCCGGTTTAGATCTTGCTTAAAAACTTGTTGGTTTTCTTTTTGTAGAACACAATTTGCTGTCATATTTAGACACCGAGTATTTTACTAACTTTTTTGTCTTTACTTTGCACTGTGTTTTATGTTCGAATCTCCGTCCTAGCCTATATAATCCAGAATCTTTCATTGCCTGATTGAAACTTCCTACCCTCTTAATTTGTTCAAATTCCTAGCATACAAGAATTTCTCCATTATGGGCATCCCAATTCCCAACATATTTCATGAGTGGAAAACTATAGCATTTACAGGTGCATGAACATTCACTCAAGATTTTGTTTAATTTGTTTTCACAATCTTGAGTTCAAAAAAATCCTAGAAAGAGTTCAGCTGGATTACCTTAAAGCTTCTAAGGTGTTGTAGCTCATGCTTTATGGTGCTGCTCTGCTCTATGTTGCTTTTAAATTGTTTAGCTTCATTTTACATTTTTTTTCTTTCCAAACCCACGCTACCATAATTTGCATTTCTAACTAGCTATGGTTTTATAATTTCATACTATGATATGCATTTAGGTCTATACGCAACATATTATTTATAATTTATAAAGGTTACTAATAAAGTATGAAGGATTGTAAATAATGTAGTACATATATTGATTAAGTATGAGAGATAGTGAATAAAGTAGTAAATAAAATTTTCATTTAAAAAGAGGGAGTTGAAATGTGACGATCCAAAATAAAATGTGAGAAGTTGAATTTACGGCGGAGGGAGTATATATAAAATGTATTAAGTATTTAATATAGATCAAAATTTGTTTTATGTTATTGCATCTCATTCTGATTTTTATAAAATACTGTTGCTTTACGGACTGAATCAGATGATTTATAACAACATTGAACTTCAATACAATTTCAATTTCAGCATTTTTACTTGCTCAGCACCCATGTCAAGAAATATTTTTTAGGCATCAATGGCCTCTTGATCTCGAATCAAATCATTGACTTGGGAGTAATGGTAGTGAATGAGACGAACTTGTTGTGAAATTGATGAACTTCATCAAGAACGCTTCTATATCGTACTGAATCTAGCCTTCGAATTTTTTCAGAGAAAGTGTGGCCTTTGAGAAACGTTTCTTCAAGGGCTTGAATGTTGCGAGGATGAGAGAATTATGAGCTCCTGTTCTTTTGCTCTTCAACTTCTTGTTTTTTAAATATGATTTTTGGTCGAGAATGTGCTCCTTATATAGGAGTGAAAAAAAGAGAAGGATGAAACCATATTTGTTGAACGAGGATTTGATTCTATCTTATTTTATTTACATGCAACTAATTAATAACGCATCATATTAATCGCATGACACAATTCGATTGGTTGAATTGTGTCTTCTTCTCCATATCATAATTTTAATTAAAATATTGCATTTTGACATCAATTTTTTAACATGGCAGCATTTGATTGGCTTGGAATTCTCCGAGTTTCCAAATCATTTTTTAATATGAAATAATCATAAATATTCCATGTAGTCCATGTGATGCAATTTGATAGGTCATAAATGGGGTAAAATCCATTTTTGGTACTCCACTGTGAGACATTTCTGATTTTGGTACTTCAGAGTGGCCGCGTCCAATTTAGGTACTATTTATCAATAACTATTTATGATTAAGGTACTAATTGTAAATTAGATGGTGGATGTGGAAATCAGTACCAAGTTACAATTAATCTAACTCCAATTTCACGTGAATTCGATCAATTGAAAGTCGATTGAAACAAAATTGATGAAAAAGCCTACAAAAAAGAATATGCCGAGGAACAATATGACGCTTGTGAGTGGGACGAAGTCCACGATATCTTGCGAACGATCAATTTTCTATGTCTATCTTTCGGCTTTTGACATTCGCCCGCACGTGAATGCGATGGTGCACCTCATAAATTCAATTAGTACATAAATTGTACATAGTTATTAATAATTAGTACATAAATTGGACGCGACCACTTTAGAGTACCAAAATCGGAAATGTATCACACTGAAGTATCAAAAATGGATTTTACCCTCATAAATGAGCGTATTAAGATTAATTAAACTGCCATATTGTTTTGGAATAAAATTTAGTAAAATTCCAGTTTGATATGGTAAAATTAATGTAATGATTTTATTTGAATAAATTGTGTGTGTCTACGGGGAGTTTTACCAAATTTAGAAATTAGATAAATAACATATTGGTGGGGTCGAACTGTAATTTACAGACAATATTGTATTCTATTGTTGTCCAAATTTTATTATCTTAGTTTTTAAAAAATAGTATCCAATGTTAAGGGTGCTCGTAGTTTGGAATTTAGCGTCTTGGCGAATTTCACAGGCACCCAAACCTTGCAGCATGAAGCCATGAACAACTAGGAGAGCACTAAAAATACTGTACTGTTGTTACTACCATGTAGATGACTAGATGTTACATATCAACCGAACCATTAAAATAGAAGTAAACTCGAATATAAAGTATCTTGTTATAAATATTTATTTAGATGTTACATATCAATAATATACTATTCAATTGATCAATTATATTACCCGCACTTTTATGCGTGTCGATTTGGTGTACATATCTTCAACTATCACATACATATGATTGATAAGGCCACGCTGGTATGTGGGTAATATCTGAAATATGACCAACATTACTGACAGTGAAGAGAGAGTATGATAAATCTTATATAAGTAGATAACCAATTTCACATAGTGTGAGACATTTTTGGTGATTCCAAAAGCAAGTCAGTGAGTACCCTAACCAAAGTAGACAATATCATAATAATGTGACATGTGAGACCCAAGTCATGCGTAACCGGCCAGGTCTTGAATCTTGATCGTTAAAAATGATATCAGAGCGAGACCGTCCCCAAATCTACAAGGTGTGCGAGTGGTTGGTTCCAAGACACGGGTAATGACCCCATACAGAGGCTCGACAAGGACGTCGTGCAATATTTGTTGGGGGGGGGGATAATATCCCGCACTCGTTAAGATCGAGTGATATAAAAGGTATGTAAGTAGACCACCATTTTCACATTATATGAGACTTTTTTAAGCAGGTTTTTTTGCTTTTAGTTGTAATGCAAAAGAATTTTAAAAGAATGATGTTTCAAATCAAATTAGCAAATGGTTTTTATATAGTCGAAAAAGAAATCCACCTTTCCATTTATTCTTGTTTCAACTTTTTTTTTTTCATTTTTGACATTTTAGCCATGATTTAAAAAGGGAAGGAAGAAACTTTCCAAGTTTCGATTGGGTGTGAAGCAATGACGAATTACCAAAAGATGCAACAAACAGTAGCTCTTCCTGGAAAGGATGTGATCCTGCCGCAAATAAGTATAGCTTGTTACAACTTCACTCCAATCATAAATCATGTCTTCGAGAAGCAAGTCTATTTCCAAAATAATCTTATAGTGCCATACTCTTTATAAAATGCCCGTTAGTGATACTGAAGCCATTCTAATAAGTGACATTTCTAGTTGGGGAGCTAGGGGTGTGTAAGCTGGGCCGGCTAAGGCCCTGTGCGGACAGGGCAGCCCGCCCGCACAGGGCCCCGGAAATTGGAGGTCACAAATTTTTTTAGTATTTATATATAATACCTATTTATGTTTATAAGGTTAATGAAACATGTTGTGGTGTAGTGGTATAAGTCTTGGACAGGAACCCTGAGGTCTTAGGTTTGAGGACTCCGTTGTCCCCGTAGTTTTTTTTTATAGAAACAAAAAAAAAAAAAGTAAATTTTTTATTATACTATTATTCGGGGCCCTATCTTAAAAAGTCGCACAGGACCCCTGAAATATGTGAGACGCCCCTGTGTGTAAGCGATTGCCTCTTAATTTTTCAAATCGTATAAATTATTCTTAAGATATGAAAATTATTACTAATATTTAAAATTACTAACAAAATTGTATTATTAAATGTTACTCCCTCAGTCACATAATCTATGAAATTTTACAGGACGAAGGAAGTATTAGTTATTAAATTACCTCGTTTTATAGGGAAATGTTTATTGTTGTTGTAAATAAAAGGACCATGCACAACGGAACTTATGAAGTATCATAGAACGCAAAATGACACGAAAAGTGACACATAGCTCTGTCTATTAAGTCAAGCTGCCCGTTAGTGTGTTTTCTTATGAATGATTGAGAATTCTTTGTTGTTTTCTTCATACATCTACAGATTACAAAATACAAATACAATCCATACATACACCAAAAGTTAAAAATGCGATCATCACCTTCCAATAGTTTAAAGATCTAATTTCACATGGAACTACATGGAAGAGTGCCCTCTGGGCCCTATTTTTTTTTTTTTTTTGTCTAGAAAATAATTTTAAAAAAAGATAAAAAAAGTAGTGGAGATTTTATTTTTCTCCTTTAAGAAGAGAATTGATTTATTAGGTAACGTCTCCGCCATTAATTGATCGATGGCTCACCATTTGAATCACGGTTATACTTGATCCGCTCTCCATTTATATGTTGCATCACATAGCAACACATGTTTTTCCCAACATCCTTTGTCATAAGTCGTGAGGCATTAGTTGAGCACTCATTCTAAAATGTGTTAGACTATTTATTTGAGTACCATTCCAATTCACATTATACTAGTGTCAGTACACCATTTAAAATTTGATTAATTACACAATTTAACAATTAAAAATTAATTTGTAAACAATTTTAATAATTTAAATTATTTTAAAAATACAAGTTACAAAAACCACCCCTCATAAATAGCCACTTCACATTTTAAACCTCAAATTTCTCCTTCTTCCCCAAAACTCCACACCACCACATCTCCTTCCACTTCTTTAATTATCAACACCACCACAGTCACTAGAGCTCCGGTTTTTTTTACAATTTCTTTTTCTTAATTAGCATGGAAGGTTCGTTAGAAGGAGCTTTCGACTTCCAGATCTGGAATCTCGAGCTTCCATGGTGGAAGCTCTTTAGAGTTTTGGTGGAAGCGGACCGGAAGTCTAATCATTTTTTTTATTTAAAATTACATTTGGTTTTTTGTAAAATTTGTTTAATGGAGGGTTGGTTTTAAATTGTTTTTGGGTATATTTTGTTAATTTTAAAACATAAAAGGGTAATTAATTCACTCTTATAAAATATTTAAAAATAATGCAACTAGTGCAACTATGCAATGCCTATTCGTATCAATAGAAAAGTGATGGTTGAGATTAAATATAAAAATAATCTAATGGTTTAGATCACAATACTAATATTAATACAATTCGATTATACTTATTGTTCTCACGCAAGTCTCTTCAATGCTACTGTGAGGGAATGGTGAAAAGAAGCCTAACCAAGGGCAGAGGATTATAAAGTTCTCCTCCAAGCCACGACATGTAGCCATGCACTTCTAAAATTTCTAAGGAGAGACATGTTTAACATTCATTATTGATGAATTATTGAAAAAGACACATGCACCATATGGAATGAATAAGATAAGCCCTATGAACTCTTTGAAAATATGGTACGTTTAATATTACGACATGTGGGGAGTTATAAGGTAGTCAAGCGAAAGAGAAATTGGTGATACAAGTAGGAAGTGCTGGAATCGAGTGCCCGTGACATGATTTTCTCTGAAATGGCAATAAATAAGGCACGTCGACAAACACTTCGGGGCTTGATATATTTGCCACAACCAATTCTCTCGCACGGGTAGTTATATGTTGCATTGTCAAGGGCATGGAGAGCATCCACATTTATGGTGTTGATAAACACTTGACAGTTCACTGCCACGACTACTCAAAGACAAAGAATCGTAGAAAATTAAAACGAAGAGTATATAATAGTTCAATTCATCATATTCAATCACATATTTTGTATTTTATATTCAATTGCATATTTTTTCCAATTCTTCATCTACTAAATAAATTATACGTCACAATATGACACGGTAAAACAAGTTATGCAACTTCTAGTAAGTATACAATGTAATGTCAAAATTATTTTTATAAATTTGGAGAACAACTACCCCACAAGTATAAATCATTACTCCTTAAAAAATGACTGTTACCGTACATGCCACCGTGTAGTATTTTACAAAACAAGTAAATTAGATAATCTATCCCAAATAAAGGCATGGGAAAAAGATGTACCCATGCATGTTTATCCATCCTTTCTCACCTAATTTCTTTTTAACAATAATATTACATCAATGTACTCCCTCCATACCGCTAAACATGTATCGCTTCTTTTCGATACTATTTTTAAGAAATTCAATAGTTTTATGGGGCAATTACATAAACTATCCATTTCGTTTGGTCTAATTACAAATCAATACCCACTGTCTGACAATTACATCCACACCCAAATCCGTTGACCATCAATTAAGATTCTTTTTTCGAAAAAAGAAAAGACAAAATAAATCATAAAACAAAAAATAATGATACAATAAAATGAAATGTTTAGTTTGTTTTACAATACAACCCCCCTCAATATTTTAAACTTTGCAAAATATATCCAACTTAACTTTTCTTCATAATAATACCTAGTAGTAAATTTAAAATCAACACCCCTATAAATCGAATATTCAACAAATTCCTCAATTTAAATAAAAAAAATTAAAAAAAGGGGAACACTTGACTGGAGCTAGCTCTTCGATCTGGAACTTCTCCATGGAAGCTCGATATCGGAGCTCCGGTCAAGTGTCTTTTTTTTTTTTTTAATTATTGTTCTTCTTAAATTGAGATGGTGGTTCATGGTGATGGAGTTGTTGGTGGTGGTGAAAATTGAAGAGGTGGTGGTGGAAGGTGGAGTATAGTGATGGTGGGAAACTTTGGAGAAGATAGAAAAATTTCGGGTTTGAAATGTAAATTGGAGAAGAAATTAAAGGAGAACAATAATAAGAAAATTTAAAATAGAAATAAAAAAATAAAGTTAAGTTAAATTGAAATTTTAATATGGGTGAATTTCATTTAGTACCCTTGCTAGATGCTCCAATTACATAATAATCACTCCTAGGGTGAACGCGGATATTGGCGGGTATTAACAAAAAAATCAAACCAACCTGTCTATGGCGGGTGATTACTTGTCCGACCCGCGACGGGTAGAATAATTTTTCAACCCACGACAGTTCGGGTGATAACAATGGCGGGTGGATTACTACATCAACTAAGATGTATTATAATTCATCAAATTAACAAAATATTTTGAAACAAGCAAAATGACGAAGTACCATTTTTCGCATATGTAGTTTCTTAGTTTATATATATATGAAATAACCTAGTTTTACTGCTATTAATCTATTATATATTTCTATATATTCATTTAAGTGACAAGTAATTTATTTCACACACACACACACACACACACACACACACATATATATTATTATTATTTTTTTTGTTATGTGAACAATATGGCGGGTGGGTTGTGGGTTGCACCCAACCAACACACCACCCACCCACCAATTGATGGGTTATAAAAAATTTAACCCACGTAAATTTTAAAAAAAAATTAATCGGCGGGTGCGGGTGAGATGCAGACGGGTCTGTCGGGCGGCTTGTTTGCACATTCCTAGTTCAACAATTACATACAGGCCCAAAAATGATCTTTTGCGGCACTTTTTTTTTTTTTACTTAGATGTGATTATTTTGGATCCAGATTTAATAAATCAAATATCAGGGACGAATGTGTAAAAACACCATATAGTAGGGGTATATGATATTTTCCCTTAAAATAGACTCTTTGACTTTTTGGGTGGAGATGTAATTGATGTTTAGAGTTTGGACTTAGGTGTAATTGTTGAAACAGTGTGTACTAATTTGCAAAGTGGCCCTCTAGCAGGGGTGGTTTATGTAATTTTGTGATAGTTTTATTGTTTATTGTAGGAAAGAAAAATGATAAAGAATGGAGAAAGTATGAAATATAAGAAAAATGATAAATAATGAAAAAATATGAGAGCTAGATAATAAAATAAGAATGGTAGTGCTTAGTGGGTTATACTTTTTTGCTATTTTGAGAATAAAGTTATATTAATGGGACAAACATAAAAGGAAAGCGAGACTACAACCTTATTAGGACGAGGGGGTAATTAATATCATTCAATCATTTTAAAGTTATAGTACATCTGCCTAACCAATTGAGGTAAGGCTTGAGAGTAAGAAAAATCAATAAATTATTTTATAAGAACCATCTACAAGTAACTAATTGTCACCGTTAAAAGTTTAATAGGATGTTTGGCAAGGAAATTTGATTGATCGAATTTTAATTAAATTATAACTGATAAATAGTAACTTAGTTTTAATTGGATTGTAATTTTTTTTATTTAGTATAGAATTAAAATTTTACAAGTTTTTGTTGTTGTTGTTTTTTTTTTTTTTTTTTTTTTTGATACAATATTAAAACTACAATAACAATACTTAGCATTTGACAAATTTTATCATCAATAAATATCTAATCACCATTTCAATCATTCTCTATACAGAGAGATTAATCACCCATTTCGGGGATAGAACCCGTGACCTCTTGAGTACGGGGTGTCTCAGCTTGCCACTCGACTACAAATGCTTTGACTACAATTTTTTTTTTTTGTAGGTTTGTGATAGATTGGTGAGTCTAGTTAAGAGAATGGTCAATTAAAATTGTATATATTACAAGTAAATTAAAATGGTAAACCAAACCCAACAAATTATGTTCTCTCAATTAAAATGGTCCTTTAGTTCTCATCCAAAAAAACCTATTAAACTCCTTAAGAGGAGAAGAGTGCAAATCGAATATATATGGAAGAAATTTTCTTCATTTATATGGTTATTAACTTTTTTCCTTTCTTTGGTTTAGCACTAACTTATCAACTCAATTAGCTTATTTTTATAGTAATAAAACTGTTACGTAAACACTTAATTGATAGTTGATAGGCTAGTTGTTATGCGAACCAGATAAATTAAGAAATGGCCACTAATTAATATATATATATATATATATATATATATATATATATATATATATATATATATATATATATATATATATATATATATATATATATATATATATATATATATATATATATATATATATATATATATATATATATATATATATATATATATATATATATATATATCGTTGTTTTGGAAACACAGCATGACAGCAATATATGCAAATATCATATCTCTAACAAAACTTGCACGCTATTTATTGTCTTTCATAATTCTAATAATTTTTTAAGGGACAAGTCCACAGCATGTATCTTTAATCTTTAGGTTCAAGTCATTCCGCAACATGCATGTTCCTGTCACAGCATGTTGTAATAATGTTGTGTTTGTTTGACAATAATATTAATTAAAATGCTTGTTAACCTCACACCAAATATCGAGACCCACTGCTCAACATACATGAATAAAAGTAAATGAAGCATGGATTTTCTTCCATTCAACAATTAGTGTATGTTACTCAATGAAATATATGTTTTAACATGCATTTTAAGATGATCAAGTTACAAGAAAGTGAAGTAGTGAAATACAACCGTTGGATACATTAGGCATGGAGTTTGAATTCTAGTCTAGTGATAATGCACATTTGTTTGAGCCAAATTCTTGGAAAAGGGAAGAATTTCGTAAAATATAGAAAAGTAAATGTTTTTTGTGGTTTTTGCGGTTTTTGGGTTTTAACGGTCTGACCGGCCGATTTTCTTAAAAAACCGCCGAGACACACCTTTTTCGTGCTTTTAATAGATTATGTTATGGTTTTAAATTGTTAAGATTGAAAGTTTGATTACATTTTCAACGATTTTGTTAATGTTTTAAGAGATGATGCGATAGTTTTAATCGTCGGTATTGTATGTTTCAATTATAAAAATAACCTCTTTTGTTAATTTTTTAAGAGATGGTGTGATAGTTTTAAGGAGCTACATGATAGTTTTTAATATGGTCTGTTGTAGTTTTAAGTGACAACCAATATCATTAAACCACCATTAAACAAGTCTAAAAATTTCAGGGATGTCATTAAAACATCAATAAACAAACTTAAAAAAAGCTACTTGAAACATTCAATAATTACAATATTGAAATATTCAGCCATCCAAAGGTTTTAAAACATCTATTCTCATAGGGGAAAAAAAATACAATAAACGTTCATTCGGTGTTTTTTTATGCAAATGCAAACTGAGTTGTTAGAATAGGCTTTTTTCGATTAAACTTGTTGTTGAACTTCGGCTTCCTTCCTTTTGTTGTTTGTGCTTGTTGCTTCAATATTGCAGTGACACCTTTGAGAGACCTATAATCAAACTTGATGCCATCATCAGCACCTGCTTAAAACATTCACTAACTGGGTTAAAACCATAACAACTCTCATCAAAACTATCACATTGGTGCTTAAAAACAAGCAACAAAAGTTAAAAACAGTAACACTTATGCTAAAACTATAACAAAGCAGGAATATCCAACAAAAGCTAAAAACAGTAACACCGATACATAAAACCATAACAGTGCCTCTTAAAACTATAACAAAAAATTTGCAAAAAATCAAATCATAAATATTTCTCAGAAGCTAAAACATTAATGTTGATGCTTAAAACTATAACAATAGGTCTTAAATCTATAACATATGCGCTAAAAACAATAACAAGCAGAAATATTCAACATAAGCTAAATATAGTACTACCTCTAGTCTTTTAAAAGCTTCCTAAGGAGACTTTTTTCAACTTGACCGTAAATTACACGCAAAAAGTATAAAACATAGTTACTCCCTCCATTTAGAAAAAGTGTTACATTTTACTATTACTGCAATCATTGTCTCCGCATTTGACCACAATTTACTCTTAAACGATATTAATAAATAAATTATTAAAATTATATAATGAAAATTTAGTAATTAAAATTTTATTATATGATTTTATTAAATTATTTACTATTATTGTTTTTGAGTAATTTGTGGTCAAACTCGAAAACAGTTGACTGTCAAAATCAAAATGTAACACTTTTTCTGAAATGGAGGGAGTATATTAGTAAAATATACTTAATTTATTTTCATAATAGAATTTTATTATATTTTTTTGTCGTGTAGTTTGAGCGTAATTTACGGTCAAAGTTCGAAGAAAAAGTCTCCTTAGGAAGCTTTTAAAAGACCGGAGGGAGTAACATTAATGCTTAAAACCATAACGGTGCATCTTAAAACTATAACAATGTCTCTTAAAACTACAACAAAGCACGAACATCCAACACAAGCTAAAAACAGTAACATTAATGCTTAAAACCATAACAGTGCCTCATAGAACTATAACAATGCCTCTTAAAACTATAAAAAAGCATTTGCAAAAAATCAAATCATAAATATTTCACCAGAGGCTAAAAATACTAACGTTGTTGCTTAAACTACAAAATAGGTCTTAAAACTATAGCATATGCGCTAAAACAATAACAAGCTGAAACATTTAACACAAGCTAAAACCATAACAGTGATGCTTAAAACTATAACACCAGCTCTTCAAACCATAACAAAGCACCATATAACATGATTGTGAAATGATTCGATTTTCATTGTAAGAATTTCAGATCCAGTTTCAGATCTGGAAACATCAGATTGTAAAATCAACGAAAACGAAAAATAAAAGGTCAAATTTCACTCCCAATTGAGATTTTAGCGAAAAAAGCGAAATGAATCCATATAACAGAGATGTTTAAAACTATAACACCAGCTCTTAAACCCATAACAATGCCTCTTAAAACC
This sequence comes from Plantago major, assembly GCA_026545765.1. Classification (NCBI taxonomy): domain Eukaryota; kingdom Viridiplantae; phylum Streptophyta; class Magnoliopsida; order Lamiales; family Plantaginaceae; genus Plantago; species Plantago major. Next base: position 35,523 of record JAIFAC010000226.1, on the reverse strand, counting down.
ATAACAAAGCACCATATTACTTATGCGCGAAATAATTCGATTTTCACTGTACGAATTTCAGATCTAGTTTCAGATATGGAAACACCAGATCGTAAAACCAACGAAAAACGAGAAATAAAGGTCAAATCTCACCTGAAGAATGATACCAACCGGCGAATTCTCGATCCCAGGTGCCTTCGCAAGCAGCAACTCCTTCATCAACGACTTGAATCCCACCGGATCGAAGTTTCACTCTGATTGGCGTCAAATTTCTCGAACAGAATGTTGTCAATAGCCGAGATCTCTTCCTCAAATTGCAATTCATACTCGATCGTTGGATGCTAGCTTTCCAAATCGCTTCTATAGCTCGTTCACCCATTTCCAAGATCTCCACGGTTTGTCCGTCCATGAATGCTACGCTCGTGGAGGGAGGGAGAGAGTGAGAGAAGAGAGAAAGAGGGAGGGAGGGAGGGAGGGAGGGAGAGGGGGGGGGGGGGAGGGAGGGGGTATGAATGTTTCTCTCACTAGGGTTTTTGTAGAGAGAAAGATGGTTGAGCTGTGGCTTTTGTGAGAAAGTGTGTTGTTTATTTGGGGTATTTATATAAAAGCCACTGACCGGTTTGTAGTGTTTCTGACCGGTTCTTTATTGTGAAAACCGAACTTTCCTATAGATTAAGAAAATATTCCTTTTTACTATACTTAAGCTACCGTTCTTTTCAATCAAATTCTTGACCGAATTGAATCGAATCGAATCGAATTGTAGATAAAATATAAGCAGAATCGAATGAATTTAGTTGAAGAAAATGTACTTTACTTTTTTGTTTGATGTTAAAATCTTCCAAAAGGTCCACCATATATACCCTCTTTGTAATAAAAACACTCTGAATGGAGCACCTATTTTCTACCAATGGAGTCGTCAACTTGTCAATTCACAAATTTTAGCCATATTATACATGTTTGTTTCAGTCTAAATTATTCCCCTGAATCTTGTAAGGACCACCACATCAATCACCTAAATGTCTAAATAAGCCTCTATTTACTTAGAACGGACTGCTTTGTTAGATTACAAATTATAGTCGAATTACAAATTTGTTTGATGGGAAAATCTTCCCTAAAATCCAACATGAACCACAATTATCATTTATCATCTATGTAACCAAAACGCTCTGAATGAAGTTCATATTTTATGCATTGGAGTCATATTTAACTAATGGATCGAATCATCAATTTTAACCATTAGACAATCCGCCTCATAATAAAATCTTCCGAGTAAATCTAACAAAAACCACCACCATTATCATATATGGGATGAAAAACACTTGAATAAAGCCAGTTAGTTAACTTGTAGAATCTTCCCTAAATCTAGCAACAAAAACCACTGAACAGTCATGAAAGTTCACACCATGAAGTTAAGAAGTAGCCTTATTATTATAAATGATGTGGTATAAAAATAGTGAAGTCAAAGCAAAAGTAGTGTTGGGGGTGGTGAGGTGAGCTCGAGTGGTAGTAGAATAGTTCGCCAATGTCCTAGACGGCGTCAATGTCCTAGAGATCTTCAAGGTCCTATGCTCCGAGATTGAGCCCTTCCAGTAAATGTAGGTCCGTCACTAAGGGAAGGTCCGCCACTCATCATAGGTCCTTCGTGGAAATGTGCTTAGTCAAGGTCCTTCTGGAAATATAGTCCGTCACTAAGGTAAGGTCCACCACTCATCATAGGTCCTTTGTGGAAATATAGTCCGTCACTAAGGCAAGGTCCGCCACTCATCATAGGTCCTTCGTGGAAATATGCTTAGTCAAGTGGTCCTTCTGGAAATATAGTCCGTCACTAAGGCAAGGTCCACCACTCATCATAGGTCCTTCGCGGAAATGTACTTAGTCAAGTGGTCCTTCTGGAAATATAGTCCGTCACTAAGGCAAGGTCCACCACTCATCATAGGTCCTTCGTGGAAATGTACTTAGTCAAGTGGTCCTTCTGGAAATATAGTCCATCACTAAGGCAAGGTCCGCCACTCATCTTAGGTCCTTTGTGGAAATATGCTTAGTCAAGTGGTCTGGAAATATAGTCCGTCACTAAGGCAAGGTCCGCAACTCATCATAGGTCCTTCGTGGAAATATGCTTAGTCACGTGGTCCTTGTGGAAAAATAGTCCGTCACTAGGGCAAGGTCTGCTACTCATCATAGGTCCTTCGTGGAAATGTACTTAGTCAAGTGGTCCTTCTGGAAATATAGTCCGTCACTAGGGCAAGGTCCGCCACTCATCATAGGTCCTTCGTGGAAATGTACTTAGTCAAGTGGTCCTTCTGGAAATATAGTCCGTCACTAAGGCAAGGTCTGCCATTCATCATATGTCCTTCGTGGAAATATGCTTAGTCAAGTGGTCCTTCTGGAAATATAGTCCGTCACTAGCTACTGTCCTTCTGGAAGTGTAGTCCGTCGTTGAATACGGTCCATCTCTGGAGTACTTGGTTATCTATCTGAAATAAGAGGAGAAGGGGTTAGATCCTTTTGGACCGGTTTACAGACACTTCGGACTTAACTTGTTTAGAAGGTTGTTCAAGTCGGACCTCTAAACTTAGAGTGGAATATTCAAGTAGTTACTTACCTTATGAGGAGTAAATGAACTTCTATTTATAGGCAAAGGTCAGGGACAAGACCATTAATCGGAGGTTGGTCTCTATCACCAGTGACACGTGATGCCGGAGCGTGGTGGCGCGTTTAGGTCACGCGGTAGGTTACCGGGGGTCGGACCCCTTGATAACCAAATATGGTTCCTTGTATTGTGATTCCTATTTGTGAATCCCACAGAGACCATTCGAACCCACCAGAACTCTTCTGGAACCCAGAGACCTTCTTTGGAACATGTAGGATCTTCTTTGAACCCTGTAGGACCTTCTTTAACTCTGTAGACCTCATTTAACCCGGTCGGACCTCCTTTGGAACTCTGGTAGACCTCATTTGGAACCCGGTAGACTCATTTGGAACCGGTGGACCTCCTTTGGAACCCAAAGAAGACTCATTTGAACTGAAAGAGACCTCATTTGAACCCGGTTGGACCTCATTTGGAACCCAGATAGACCTCATTTAACCCTACAGAGACCTTCTTTAACTCGTAATACTCATTTAACCAGTCGGACCTCCTTTGGAAATCCGTGTAGGACCTTTTTTGTAATAGATTTCATAACACATTTAAGTCGCCTTAATCCGCCAATTCTAGTACATATCAATAAAGATAAAAATAATGTGATGCAATACAAATCTTATACTACACTGTCAATCTGTCATCAGCTTAGCTTAACTAAATGCTCTCTTCTTCAGATTCATCCACGCTGTGCTGTGTTGTTCTTTCTCATAATCGGATTCCTCTCTAAAAAGTTAATGCTAGTGCTTCATAAATTAAAGCAGCAGAATAGAATAGTACATTAAATCCCATTTATCATCTCTTCACCTTTTAACCTTTTTCATCGACCACTGTGTTCACACCACAGTCAAACAAACAAACACTACTGCTTCAAACCTGTGTTGTTTGTTTTCTTTTTTCTTTCTACTTACTTCACTACATACTATTTATATATAAGCATTTACACTCACACACTCACATTCTTCTTGCTCACCGCTTAGAATCCCACTTCAAGTAGGTGTCACACGCTTAAGCGGTGTGCATTCTTCTCAGATTTATTCACTAGAATGCATGTGATTTGAGTACAGCAAGAACTAAAGAAGCTGTTTTTAGATAAGGGATTTGGTCATTAGAGGCTGAAAGATGGAAATGAGCTTGCTTTCAACAAGGGTTCTTTGGATTTGCTTGTTTCTCTTCTTTCTTGGTTCATTTGTGCAATGTGATGTGACTTATGATAGGAAGTCCCTTCTCATTGATGGGCAAAGAAGAATTCTCATTTCTGGTTCTATTCATTACCCAAGAAGTACTCCTGAGGTGCTTCAAAAAGCTCAAATCTTTCTTCTTTTTTTTTTCTGTGTGTGTGAATGTTATGGGGAAAAAGTGCTTCTTTTTTTGTGATGTTTTGTTTTCATAGTCTTTCTTGTTTTGTATTTTAGATGTGGGAAGATCTGATAAACAAGGCTAAAGAAGGAGGTCTTGATGTAATTGAGACTTATGTGTTCTGGAATGTACACGAACCCACTCCTGGAAATGTGAGTAATTCTTGTTCTTCAAATCCGGAATTAGTACATTTGTTATGCTTGTTACTGAATTTGGACTAATAGTAGTCTGTAATTTTTTCGAATTTTAGTATGATTTTGAAGGGAGAAATGATCTGGTGAGGTTTCTGAAGACAATTCAGAAAGCAGGACTTTATGCTCATCTACGAATCGGGCCTTATGTTTGCGCAGAGTGGAATTTTGGGTAACAATTACCTTTTCTGTTCTTGTTTAGATCTAGAACTTGTTTACATTTTGTAACAACAATGCTGTTTGACATGAGTTGGAAATTTATGCTGTGTCTTTTGCTTTGACAGTGGATTTCCAGTTTGGCTCAAATTTGTACCAGGGATTAGCTTCAGGACCGATAACGAGCCATTTAAGGTTATGGTTTACTCGCTTTCATTTGTTACATAATTTTTTTAAGTGTTGTTTGATCAGTAGGATTGGACCATTAATTGCATAAATATATAAAACACTTAATTTGTTGATGTTAGTTTTATCTTCATATTGGGGTTAGTTTTATCTTCATATTGGGGTTAGTTACTATGAGATGTTAAATTGTTTCGTGCTTTGGCAGTCGGCTATGAAAGGGTTTACTGAGAAAATTGTCAGTTTGATGAAGAGTGAGAAGCTGTATGAATCTCAGGGTGGCCCCATTATACTCTCCCAGGTGCGATTTCGAACTCATTGTCGTTTTTTATTTTCAACTGCATACCAACATTAGTTTCTCTGGTAGAATCACGGATTTAGAATTCATATTTATGGATTCGTAAATATGTGATCATTAATAGTTTCATTGATTTGTGATTTATTACAGATTGAGAATGAATATGGGCCGCAAGCAAAAGCACTTGGTGCGGAAGGACATCAATATGCAAATTGGGCTGCTGAAATGGCAGTTAAGCTCGATACTGGGGTTCCGTGGGTAATGTGCAAGGAAGACGATGCCCCAGATCCAGTGGTATGCAATCATTTAGAATATATAAAGCTATGGAAAATGTACATATTGATTCCGACATTCCGTAGCTTATTCCTTAAGCCATGTTTGCTTGATGTTGTTTGTAGATTAACTCATGCAATGGTTTCTATTGTGATGATTTCACCCCCAACAAACCTTACAAACCAACAATATGGACTGAGGCTTGGACTGGCTGGTATGTGACTTTTCTTGATGCAGTTCATATTTTGGAGTAAAAGAGTGTTTTTCTGGTGTCATTTAATCATGCGATTTACATAAAACAATTCAGGTTTTCCGAATTTGGAGGTCCTATTCACGAAAGGCCAGTTGAGGACGTAGCATTTTCTGTTGCTAGATTCATACAAAAGGGAGGTTCTTTCATTAACTACTACATGGTGCGTCTTATATCCTTCTCTTATTGTAACGAGGAGCAATATCTTACTGTCTGTGCAAAACCTTATTCTTTATGCTGATTGGAACAGTACCATGGTGGCACTAACTTTGGGCGATCTGTTGGAGGCCCTTTCATCACGCATTTAGCTATGATTATGACGCTCCACTAGACGAATATGGTACTAGTATAGTTACTGCATAAAGCATTTTCTGCTGTATTTGACATCTCAATTTTGTCATATGATGCCAATGTTTCCTGATATTTTCCATGACTTGTCAGGTTTGATCAGGCAGCCTAAATATGGTCATCTGAAGGAGCTTCATAAAGCAATTAAAATGTGTGAGAAAGCTTTACTAGCAGCTGATCCCACGGTGACTTCTATAGGAAACTTCCAACAGGTTTTTGCATCTCTTCCTCAGAATTGATTTTGCAAATTTGGATTTGAACTGTTTTTTCTCTAAATGGTAGCTTATTTTTTCAGGCTCATGTGTTTTCTTCGAAATCGGGAGATTGTGCAGCTTTTTTATCAAATTACAATACAAATTCTCAGGCCAAAGTGACGTTCAATGATATGCATTACACTCTCCCTGCTTGGTCAATCAGCATCCTATCAGACTGCAAAAATGTAGTCTTTAACACGGCCAAAGTATGTTAATTCAGTGTTCGGATATATCCTACAACTCTTTATGAATAATGGTTGGTTTATTAAGTTCTGATGGAATATGCCTTCAGTGAAGTTTCTTCCGTCAATTAACAGTCTCTGAACCTCAGGTCGGAGTTCAAACATCGAAAATGGAAATGCTACAAAGTAATGCTGATATATTCTCCTGGGAAACATACAGTGAAGATTTATCTTCCTTGGACGATAGCTCAGCATTCACAACAGTCGGCCTATTGGAGCAACTAAATGTTACTAGAGATGCTAGTGATTATCTTTGGTATACAACTAGGTGAGTTGAATGTATCAGAATGTCATATGCATATCATTTACCTCTAATTTTATGCTAGTTATTACGTTTCCGATTCCTTTGCTCGATAAGTTGCTCTTTGGAGTTATCTCATGTGTTATTCCATCTGATTGCAGTGTCGATATTGAACCATCTGAATCATTCGTGCATGGTGGGGAACTTCCAACTCTTATAGTTCAGTCTAGCGGTCACGCTCTTCATGTATTTGTTAACGGACAGTTATCCGGTATACAATCAAACTGTTCTCTTTCAAATGTGTAGGGACTCTAAAGAATTCATCGTGCTTGAGTACACTGACTTCGTTACCACATTGACTCTTTTCTCTAGGTTCTGCATTTGGGACAAGGGAAAACAGGAGATTTACATATAAAGGAAAAGTAAACCCACGTGTTGGATCAAATAAGATTGCGCCTGAGTGTGGCTGTTGGACTACCGGTTAGTTCATAATCTTTAGTCTACTGTTTGAAATTCTAATCTAAGATAGTTCTGAAGTTCTCAAGTCATAAAACATGTCATACTGTGGTTATCATGAGTTCGAGTTCATGACAGCATTTTCTCATTTAATTGTAGAATGTTGGTGGGCATTACGAGACATGGAAAACTGGAGTCTTGGGCCCTGTTGCAGTGGAAGGACTTGATCATGGGAAGTTGGATTTATCCTGGGCAAAATGGACCTACCAGGTTGTGTATCTGACATCTTAACTGCAGCTTATACCTGTTTGGTTTTGCAAATATTCTTATGGATCCGACTTTTGAGCAGGTTGGGCTTAAGGGAGAAGCCATGAATCTCGTCTCTCCAAATAGTAATTCTAAAGTTGAATGGATGCAAGGTTCACTGATTGCACAGAGGCAGCAGCCTTTGACTTGGCACAAGGTAGTATCCACTATCTGATAAATAGTCCATGCACGTACCGTAACAGTGTGCATGGTAAACATGGAACACATAATTTTCAATGCAAAATTTTGATGGTGTGAGACGTGCTATGAACTTTCAATGTGCAGGCTCATTTCAATGCACCTGATGGAGATGAACCACTGGCTTTGGACATGAGTAGTATGGGCAAAGGACAGCTCTTTGTTAATGGTCAGGGTCTGGGAAGATATTGGACTGCATTTGCTGCTGGCGATTGCAAAGGATGCAGTTACGCAGGGACTTATCGGCCTCCTAAGTGTCAACTTGGGTGTGGGGAACCGACTCAAAAATGGTAAGCCAGCATGACTTTGTACTACTCCAATGATACATTTGGATGCTCCTATCGCATACAATGTGCTGGCAACAATTTGTGCATATCAGCTTCTGGCTTTAGTAAAATTGGGATCTTAATGTTTGCAAAGACAACTTCTAAATTATCTCTTATAATTTTAAGAATCCAAAATTTATCATCGATATCTGACATATGAAATACTTTCAGGTACCATTTACCGTTCCTGGTTAAAGCCAACCCAGAATCTACTTGTTCTATTCAAGAACTCGGGAGATCCCACTAAGATCAGTCTTGTCAAAAGATCAGTCTCTAGCGCCTGTGCTGAAGTTGCTGAATATCACCAATTATAAGAACTGGCAAACCGAGAACTATGGAAAACAGAAGAATTTCATGTACCCAAAATTCACCTTCACTGTGCTCGTGGACAGTCAATTTCTTCTATCAAGTTTATGAAGCTTGAACTCCACAGGAACTCATGGAACTTTCGAGAAAGGAACTTGTCATGCTCCATCTTCATATGACATATTGCAGAAGGTACTTCTGCATTGCTCTCTATATATTCCAGAAGCCTACTTTTGTCTTGATTTCACATTTTCCATACTTTATGCTTTATGGTAGGAGTGAAGCATAATAGATAGTAGTGTATAATGTATAACTGTTTCATATATTTAACTTGCAGAAGTGCATTGGGAAACAGAGATGTTCTGTTGCAATATCAAACAGTAACTTCGGGAATGATCCATGTCCGAATGTATTGAAGCGGTTATCAGTCGAAGCAATTTGTGGCCCTGGGAACATACATATAGTTGGTAAATGAAGTCAAAGAAATTATGAGAATCATGGGAATATAGCAACAAAACCTAGTTGGTAAATGAAGTCAAAGAAATTATGAGAATCATGGGAATATAGCAACAAAACCACGTAAGCTATACAAATTTTTTACAATGTGATGCCAAAGCATTGGATGTGCAAAATCTGTGGATGATGTAACTTATGTTATTAAGATAGGTCAGTTATTAAGTTTCAACACCCATTAAACAGGGAGCCCGGTATAATACCGAGCCCTCATTCCCCTTTTAAGAGGAAGATGTGGGTTTAGGAATGTTGAGTCGTTGTTAGTATATTGTTGCAAGAGTACTTTTACCCTTGAATAGAGTGATGCTAGGATGGCTCCATGTGTGACTTGACTTGCCCTTTATTCTTCTAAGATGTCATAATTATCTATGCATTGTTACCAAGACTCCACACAATCTGTGTAATTTTCATGCTAAGTTTATATCAATCTGTGTAATTCTCATGCTATTTTACTGGAAGTATGGAACAATGTGAGGACTGGCTTCCTGAAACCAGAATTACATTTCTGAAAGGTATGGTTTCGATTTTTTCCTCGCTTAACGAGCCAGAAACAAATCTATTGCATAATTATCATCTTCAGAAATAGGGATGGAGAACTAAAATTTTAGACATCTCACAACTTTATACATACTAAACCCACACCCAACAAATTTTCAGATAAATTATTCATTTTTCCAAAAAGACACTTTTTTTCCAACTTTTAATGTATTATTATTATTAATTTAACTTTTCACATAAAAGTAGTTTTATTATTATTAATTTAACTTTTCACATAAAAGTCTAAAACTACGTGTCATGTATGAAGTTATCCATCAAAGAAGTAGAAGGACTGGAAAAATAGACAAAGAATAACAATCAACCATAAAATTGCATAAATCGCTTCAAATCATAATAGCATAAGCATGCTTAGTTGAATGCATGGAGCATATTTTCCACTAATGCATAAAGCTAGTGAAATGTTTTAGTCTGCATGGAAGTCTGAATGATTAAATCAACTCTCTAGGCAGTAGCTGTAGCACTGATGTGCTTAACAACAGATTCCTGCAGCTCTTCTTTCCTTGCACCAACAACACGGTGCAGGATTTTCCCTTCTTTGAGGAAGATGAATGTAGGCATCACTAACGGCCCATTTAGCAGCAACATCCTGCAGAAACATATGAAAACTTGGTTAATAAGCACATTCTTAAAAGTGATTACTGAACTAGAAAACTACCAGACTGTCCTCTTGAACTTGACTTTCAACAATGCCTGTTCTTCAAAAATCTCTTGTTTATGTCCTGGTTCCATAACTAGCCCTATGATTAACGTTCTTAGTTTTTGAAATCAAGATTCATGAAGTTGTTGCTAGGTTAGCTGAAGTATGTCTATATTTATGCCATATTTTATTTAGGTGCAAGAAATGTTGATGTGAACTGCAAACTACCACTAACCAGTATATGTTCAACGGTATTAATGGTATTACCTTTAACTCATCCACATCCACCTTCAGGAATGAAGCAGCAGGAAATTTCTTTGCCAAGTCTGCAAAGAATGGGGCAATTGCACGGCATGGTCCGCACCATGAAGCAGTGAAATCAACAACTATCTGCAATTAGAGCACCAACTAGTTAGAGTTACTTCCTCATAATATTTCACATCATTGCAGTTATTTCTATTTGCATTTCTCATGTAGTTCAGAAAACCAAAACAAACAGAGACAATTTTGTACTTCATTCTTAGTTCATACACAGGTAGATTTTAGGTTGTTTCCAAATTAAAGCATCGGAAACAAAAATGCCCAGAAATGTCTTAGACTCTTTAGTATTCCTATGATGCAAAAAACACTAGGAATAGGAAGCTGAAGTAAATCTTTCTATACTACCGGAATCAATGCAATAACCCGATATTGACACGCAGCGCAGCTAAAAACTTGCTCCACAGAGAAGACTAAAGCATAATACTACTACATCAAATAGCAAGCTAATAGAAAAGGGCAATTGTTTTGCAATCAACAAGTCCAAAACATAATAGAAAAGCCTGTTAAGCTCCAAACATTGAGAAGAAAAAAGAACATACTATGCCAATATCAGCATTCTATGATTTGGCAGATCATAAAACATTAAATGTGGACTGGACTCTGCACATTGAGCTATAGAGGCACTGTATGTTTGAGTTGGCTAAAACTTACTAGTAATATTGTTCCAAACCGAACACCAACAATATTTTTCCAAAATGATTGATAACATCCAAAAGCACTTTAACGAATATCAACAACAAAGCATTTTGTGAAAATCAAAGCGTGAACAAGGTACGAGACGACGGTATAAAATCAATAAAAGACGTTCCGATTCCTAAATTCCTGGAAATCGTTAATCAAAACGATGAATTCAAATCTCCAGATCAGAACAGAACACAATTAGAGACTGGCAGGCAAGCGGTAAATTATGGATAAAATTACCCCAAAACACATGCACGTAATCAAAAGTAAAATTACAGTCCGACGAAATGAATCAAAGCAAATCGAAGCGATGAATCGTGAAATCGATTACACAGGAAACATACATACACAGATTCAAAAGGAATGCAGAGAAACAACCAGATCCGAAATTGAAGAAACGAAGAAATAGATAGATACCAGCTTCTGGTTGTCATTTCCTTTCTGAATCTGCTCTTCCCAGGTCTCGACGGTGTGGCAAACGACCACCTGCCCTTCGGTTGAAGCATCTGACGATGTAGCCATTTTTTCTCGAATCAAATCTTCTCGCACAAACGAAAGCTTTCTGGAATTCTCTTTTTCTCTGTGGTTAATGTAATTACTTGTAAGTAGTATGAGTAGAAATACTAGTATTTATGCAGTGAGGTACAGTAAATATTGCCAGCTGGATAACAACTTTGCGCGTACGATATTTTCAGTATACTTAATTTAATTATTTGCAAATCGTCTGCAATTAGCGTAATCAGTTCTAATTCTATTCTTGGCTTTCGATAGAATATTTACCTACCGTAAGAATTACTAATGAATACTAGTACATTTCTAAATGTAAAGACGAAAGATCCCTCGCTTCGTTGATTGACAAATTTTCACCGATTATAGTATAAATCACATTTAGCTCTATGAAGTCATGAAGCCCTAGATTAATTATATTTTTTTTGGGAGGAAGATCGTTAATTGAACCATAGAATATTGAGGAAAGAGTATAGGATGACGGACTTGCAGTATAGCATGTGAGAATGAATTTCTATTTAACTAAGGGCTTTCATTTGGTTTGAGAGAAAATAGTGGGAAAGAAAAAAAAAAGGAAAATAAGATTTTCCTTAATTAAAAAAACAACTTTCCTTATTTTGTGGAGATATATATATTTGATATAGACTTTCATAAATTTTTCAGAATTTTCTGACAACTAACAAATGGTGGAAAACAATATTTTTCTCTATTTCTTTTCTTTTTTTCTATTTTTCCCCAAACCAAATGAATTCTAAAGAATACGGATTTGGGGAGAAATAGGGAAGAATTCTTTTTCTTCCGGACTATTTTACGTGGATTTTACTGGGTCAATTGGATTTAGTATATGCAAACCCTAAATGATGGCAATGTCAGAAAATGACAGATTATGGAATATTTGGTGGTAAAATCTTTGCCTTTATGGCGTAATTATATACTCCTGGTAGAGAAGTTGCTTTGTCAGGGGAGCTCAAGCTCTAGTACAATGTCTGGTGAGAAATATATGAAACCACGTTGATTTTTGTTGTCCATTCTTTCAACTACAAAACCTAGTAAATATAGCCCATCCTTAGGTCGGCAATAGCTTGAAACACTGTTCTGGCGTGTGGCCACACCAGCTAGAAAGCTTCTGTTCCCGATGCAATTTATTAGGAGCCCAAATTAGTTGCCCCATGCATTAGACGAGCTGCCACTTTTATTTTTTTTTTAGTTTCGTCCAATTTCAAACGCGAATAACTCGAAAAATAAAAATGTAAAAATAAATAAAAATCATCAACGGCTTTGTATTTTCGAGATCTACAAATAGAGACCACTCTTGACTATGTTTGGATAATCCCATCTAGAACTCATTTTTCTCTCTTAATTAAACTTAAAATTGCAAAACGACTTCTAAAAATGCAATTTTATTAATTTCAACTTTTAAACACTCTTATAATATTTTAAATATGTTTTTAAAAAATTAAAAAAATAAAAAAAATTTGAATCTCATGACGATTGACGCTGTCACCAACGCAAAGAAAATCGTCACGGCCACCAACCAATGACGACGGTAAAATGGCCAACATTGCAGGTAGTGTTATATCCACGCCACAACTCTACAATTTTTTCTAATATGCAGCATGTTGTACTACCTTTTGATGCTTTAGTGTGTTGATTTAAATGAGTTAAAGTTGGTAATAGTGAAACACGTAATTAGGGACAAAAGAGTAGTGGGGATTAACTAAATTACCACGGGAGAGAAGTTGCTTTCTGGTGAAAGAAATCTTCATGAAGATTTGACAAAAGTGTTTAGCTTTGATTTATTCCTATACCTACTGAAGGCTATACATTTGTCCCTTCAAACGACGATTGCCTTTTTGGTGTATGTCCACTGATGAGACGCTAAAACAATGTCTTATTATTATTATCAACTAGTACTAACCCTTTACTTTTTAATAATAAATTAAAATGTGAGGATTAAATAAATTAATCGAAAAAAAAAGATAGTCAAAACTCTCTGTAGACAACGTTGGTCGTGGTGTATTGGAATATTCTTCATCCAATATTATATCATCGAGTGTTTATTTATGTTTAGAAAATGTAAAAATAGGTCCTTCCATACCCATTAATTAAGAATGTACATGTTTTTTACAAAAATCTATCCTCAAACGAACCAAAATAAAATACAAAAAGATACAACACCAATAGGTATTGTTCTAAATCTTGCGTGATATGTGGTCACCCTACCACACACATACACAAATATTATACAAACGTAATTTCACATGTCACTATTGTTTTTCCAACCCACGTTCCCAAAGAACTCAAGGGTGGTATGCGCTATCCCACTAAAGACACAAAATTATTATTCTACTAACATAATTTCACATGGTATGCTTGCCTCGGGGCTATGGATGAAGAAAGTAAAGAGAAGATAGAAGAGAGTTTCGCCGAGAGTATACGGACCCTCCGCCCGTCATGGAGATCAAGAAAATACAAAGAAGATCGAATACATTTTCCCCACCTAGAGAGTATCAGCTGATCCCCGCCCTCCCCGACTAGTTATGGAGATCAGGAAAGTAGAGACACTACAAAAAGACTGGGCTGGGGCGACGGATAAAAAATCCGTCGCCCCGCTGGAGTTGGGCCGACGGATAGATAATCCGTCGTCCAATTCGCGACGGATTGGACGACGGATTATATATTTAACTTTTTTTTTTAAATCGAAATATAACGACAGATAGAATCTATCCGTCGCTAAACCGGACGACGGATAGAATCTATCCGTCGTTATATTTGACGGATAGATTCTATCCGTCATTCAACATTTTATCGAATTAGTGACTAATCAAATTCCGCCACTAATTTCACCCGTGAATTTCCGCTACTAATTATGTCATCGTGAATCCGCCACTATTTATTTCATATTAATCCTCTTTTTAGTTCACCTATTTAATCAATATAATGTTCGATAATAAATGAATAATACGGAAAATATTTCAATAAATTTTGAATAAAAAAGTAATATCCGAGTGGAGAAATTATCCACAAGTGTAAATATGAAAAAAATCCAACATACGATGCATAACTAACTAGCTATTAGACGGGTGGGTGATGGCGAAATCGACATGAATCGCCCATTCAGAATCAAGGCGCCGTTCTCCTCCCTTTGTTCTTGGTGCACGCATCTATCGAAAGTTAGAGCAACTCCTGCTCCGGACCGCGATCGCACCATTTCCTAGACTCGGTCCTGTGTGTAAACAGGACGTCTGGATCTTGGGATGATGAGGAGCACCGGACTAGCTGTGCTCAAACCGAGGCTCCGAGTCCATATATTCGCTTTCTTGTCCGGTTGTCGACCTTAGAAGATGTTGTCAACTTGTTCACTGACAACACATCACCCGCCTCGCCCTTCCGCCGCCACCGAAAGCATCAACCTCGCCTTGAAATCGTAAATAGCGTATATCATGATCGCCATCGCTTTAAAAATTAACTTGTAATAGTGTACAAATATGAACTTTAAGCAACATAAACATACCGCAATAGACGAGGCCCTAGCAATGGTCCATACCCGCCTTTCGCTAAGCCTTCTTGAAGATGGCATACTGGATGTCACCTCCCCGTACACCGAATCAAACCAGATCTAGTCAACAATTTATCATCTACAAGTAATAGAGCAGAGAGACTTCATACATACACGTAATGCTAGATTGCAAAACACATATATGCACCGATTGATAATAATCATGATGAGATCGCCTCCCAAGGTGGTGAACGGCCCTTCGCCCAGACGATCGGGATGCCCGGCTCACTGCTGGTAGTAACGCCCCGGACATCGCTTCGGCGCCAGAGGGCATCCCAAAGGGCCCACTCACGTGATCAACTCAGGAGGGATTTCGCACCCCGATCCCGAATGGCCTTCCACGAACATACCATATCCTCAAGATTTGGATCCCATACCGTAAACACGCCAGATCTGTGGATCAACTCACGGGAATGAAGTACCTTCTACACTCCCAATTTCATACAACATCCAAAGTCAATACATGTATAACCTCACCATGTTACATCGCTTAACAAGATACAACAACATAATAGATATGGTGACTAACATATCACCCAAACAAAGTGGCTAACATACCACTCACATATAGTGGCTAACATACCACCACATTGTCCTAAATTTTACTAACACAATGGTGACTAACATATCACCCAAATAAAGTGGCTAACATACCACTCACATACAAGGCTAACATACCACTTATATTAAAACGATTATAATTACAAACGAATGAATGCCATATTTTAACTTACCTCAACTCATCAAGTACTCGCCTCATGCGCCCGAGATGTGGCTCCAACACTCACCACCCCTTGGTGGCTCTCTCGCTCCTAAGATGTCACCTAGTTTGTTGTGCACCTCCGAGGCCATAAGTCGTTGTCAATGTATAAGATACAAGAAACGAATATATATTACTTTAGTACAACAATTTATACTTGTCAACTATCATTATAAGTTATATTTTACATATTTAAGAAGAATGTATAATACTTACTGGCAGACCAACAGGAAAATCATCGCAAGCTGCTCCACGTGACATTGGGATGGTTTGGATCGAACACGGTAGGGACAATCGCCGTGGTCGCCCTCCAAAGATGTGTCTGACCGGTAGAGCCACGTCGCTCTCTCCGCCGGGGTCTCAGAATCCGAGACCGCTTCGACCATCGGAGCCCTCCTCGTCGTTGCCCCGACTCCACCACTATTATCCCGCGGCATGCGTGGTGGGGACGATAGGTGGACGGCCTCTGCACATCATCCGCAAAAACATGTAATAAATACAATAAAATGTGTTAGTACGAAGTTATAATACGTAATGTATTATAATAACACATGTAATAATATACCATTATCTCCGCCTCTAAGTCTACATATCGTCCTCGTGCATCAAACAACTCATCATCCGCTTTATGGGATCTTCCGCTTGTTTATCGACATCCTCTTGTTGGTACGAGTTGGTAATCGAGTCGCCTTTCTCAATGTACTCCACTTTCGAGCACGAATAGGTACCGCACTAACCATTCCCCTTATCGCGTTTCCTTGGATATTCAAGAAACACCACTTGTCGTGCTTCGAGTCGCCGTAATAAATGGTTCATACTGGTTCGGCACCTCTTCTTTAGTTCACATCAACCATTTCATCGCCGCTTCTTCCTCGCACCTCCGGATTAGGATCATACCACTCAACATCAAACAAGAAGGTTCGTTTAATGGCAAGCCGTAATATTCAATCCTCACAATTCGCTTTAGCTTGCCGTGGAAATCAAACAAAGTAGCGCCTCCATAATCTTCGCACCTTAACACACACCGGAGTTGCTTGTCGCCATGGACGTGTTACATTCAAATGTGGAACCTAAGGCCATTAACTATATAACCCGAATGTAGACCTTTTGAACGGCCTTCATGAGAGCCTTTAAGTATATGCATGTGATATTGTTAATCGGATTCGACATACGCGAACCAACTGAAATTATGTAGGAATTTTAGAGTCAAGTAGTTCCTCTATCAGATCCTCCATCATATGAGGATTTTCTTCCAAACAACGCTTTTGAAAAAAACTGCAAACATTGATTCGATGATAAGTCTATAATTGAAGTAGAGACTCATGAAGCTATATTAAAATTTAAATAAATGGTTGCTCACCTCGCAAATAGTACCATATCGTCAACCTCAAAGACAATTCGTGAGGACATAATATCGAGTCGCTTTCAACTCTTTATCCGTAAGATATTCTTTCTTAGTCGCACCAAGAGGTCTCCCGATACCAAGACAGATAGGGAAAACTCATCATCCGCTTGAACTACGTAATGTGTCGCTTTGAGCCGCCTTGATATTGTCTTCGTAGGGACGTGTTCACAAAGTAATAAGAGCAAGGTTGTAGTTTCCTCTCAAGGTAGGCATTGCAATCGAACCTTCAGTTTACCTTTGTTGTTGACATACTTCTTCAATTTCCTAAGTACCTCTCAATGGATACATCCATCGACATCGAACCGTCCAGAAGTCTCGCTTACGAGGAAGGTGAACTGACAAGTGCTCCATAGAATCAAACCATTTCGGTGGAAAGATACGCCGAGCTTGCATAGAATCAATGGTATGTTCCTTTCAAGATTTTCCAACACTTTATCATGAACCACCCTTATGCCTAAATTTTTGAAAATAAGCTCAACTCGTGATAGCACCATACGTGTTTTAAGCGCCTCGAATGCTACCGGATAAGCCTCTCCATGAACACATACGATGTGGCTCTTCATCCCATAAACCTTTGTCTTCTTCAAATCCACACCTCTCTAAATTTGAGGCGAATTATCCGGGAAACTCAATGCCCTCACCCAATCAAACAAAATTGACCTAGAAGCGTTGTTAATTATGTAGCACGCCGCCACTTACCATTCTCATCCTTCTTGTCAACTCAGCCTTTTACACCACGTGGACAACTCGGATCTAGACTTCATGGTCCTTTATTTTTCCCTCAATGTTGCAAAGTGTATTGAATAAGTTCTCTAACACGCTCTTCTCAATGTGCATGAAATCTAAGTTGTGACGGATAAGAAGATCGCCCAAGAAGGCAAGTCCCGTAAGATGCTTCTCTTCCTCCAACCACATGTTTTACCAATTTTCTCGTTATGCTTCATCCACCCAAGTTCAAAGTTGACCTTCATAAGACCCAACCTATCAATCTCCGCAAGAATTTGTGCACCAAGAAGTCTTGTCGGGCTTTTTGTCGACTACTTTATTTTTCAAGAATTGATCCTTGTTCTTCCCGAACGGATGGTCACTTTCTAGCAACTCACGATGACAATCAAACCAACAAAATTTTCCACTACCCTTCGCCTAAATGCATTTGTATCCTCCAAGCAATGTGGACATGCATATTTCGCATGGTTTTCCTTCCAGATAGCATGGAGTACGCAGGAAGTCACCACGGTCCAAAGAAGAGCCGCTCAAGGTGAAGTTCTTTTTGTCGACACATCATATGCAGGATACCATCCGGCCACAACTCGATCAGCTCCTTGATTAGGGGTTGCAAGAAAACATCCAATGTCACCCAGATCTTTCGCCTGCACCAACGCAATAAATAAACATGAATGGCTCCTTCATGCACTCACCGGGGTAGATTGTACGGTGTGAGCATAATCGCCAACAAGAGTATTTACGCTCACTCCTAACAATGTGTTAAAACCATCCGCATAAAGTCCCAATCGACATTTCTAGATTCGGCCGCAAACTCGGATATGTCTTGTCAAACGATTTCCATGCGGTGAGTCTGCCGGATGGTCCATTCTACCATCTTCTACATTATCCGAGATTACTCGCCCTTGTACACCGCATTTTTTCCAGAAGCACTTGAAGCATACAATCTTTTCAAACGAGGTGCTAGGGAAGTACCACATTTTCTTATGTGGGAGATTTTTCTTCCGCTGCTTTTCTTTGCGCTCTCCTTGTAGCGCTTGACTGCTCCTTACCACGTAACTTGCACTCTATTAGATCCGCATCCTCCTCCCAATATATCATGCACATTTTCTGACAATGCCTATGGTTACCACATGCAGCCCTAAACCCCGTGATCTTTTTCTTCGCTTGGTAAAGTTGGTGGAACTAGGTTTTCTTCAGACAAAGGTCCGCATTACGTCAACCCATTCATTGAAGCTCGTTTTATTGTCGTTAGCTTTACAACTCATTAGCCGAGCCAACAAAGACAACTCGTTGAGCTTACACCGGATAAACCGCTTCCTCGATGATTCTAATAAGTCAAAGAACAATCGATCCTCGGGATTCGTGGTTCATCCACCTCCACCTCGGTTTCAGGTTAGTCAGGTCCCGAACTCGCCTCGCAAAGATCATACACCATTTGTTCGAGCTCGAATAGCATCGCCTTTAGATGTACTTTGTTCTCGACTTGTTCATTTTTTTCTTCCTTCCACGCCGTCAGATTGGTCATATGTATTGACGCGGTCGCTTCCACCATGATGATTCCATACCGATACCTGCAGAATCCATTTTTCTCAAGTCGACTACCGCTTAGGAGCCACGATTGCTTGTTTCAGACCGTTTCATTGCACAAGGGCACTTTATCAACCCATCCTTTACAAGCCGGATTTGACATTGCAAATGCAATGAAACCTTCAACCCCTTCGTAAAACTCCATTGAACTCGCCATCGAGAGTACGCATAATACATCCATGAACGATCGGTACTCATCAATAATTAGATAATAACTTGACACGCTTGAATTCATTAGATCGAGGTCTTCATTTACGATAATAAATAAATTTCACAATAATTCAATCAATTGCTACGAATATAAGTTATATTAGCTCCACCAATTGTTACGACATTACATAATATAAGTTACATCACTTCAATTTTACCATAATGTTTGGTTTCATATACATATCAACTAATGATTACGACTAGTTATACAAGTTTAGATACAAAACGGATGAAACTCCTCATTCTCATGCACGATCCTCCTCATCACTTGTGACGCCCCTACCACGTAACTTGCATTCCAACAGCATCTACATCCTCCTCCCAATACACCATGCACATGTTCCGACAAGCGAAGGCACTCGATAGCGGCCCCAAACCCGCCTCTCCCTCAATTGAGGTATGCCATGGACGGTGCTTCCTCACCGTGATGAATCCATACATGATACTCGTGCATGAACTGTAACGTCAAGTGCTCGAATATCACAGACAAACCAACGCCCCATGGCAAACGAGATGAAACATTTAACCCTTCTACAAAACTCCTAGAAACTCGCCATATACCGCCAGATTTATCGTATATCCATGAACGGTCGGAATTCATTGTATACTTTATTTTTAACCTTACACGTTCCAATTTATTAAATCGTATTTAATTTATTAGATCAAGTCCAATTCGGATAAGAAGATTGTGGAGGTTAATTGTTAATTATTATATGTTCATTATAAATTAATTATTAATTAGGTGTTCGATATGTTACAAAATTGGGCATATATTTTAACCATTTCAACCTCTTAGTACATATATTATATACTTAACATACATATCAAATTAACTAATTACTTTATACATATCGAATTACTATATATATTCATATCAAATTACATACTTAACATACAAATTTATCAAATCAAAACTACATACTTCTATACTTAACAAACATATCAAATTAACTAAACTAACTATATATACTTAACACACAAATCAAACTAACTACATACATTCATACATACCAAACTTAACATACTACATACATTCATATCATACTACATACCTAACATATATACATATCATTAACTAAACTAACTATCAAATTATATATATATATATATATATATATATATATATATATAATTATATATATATATATATATATATATATATATATATATATATATATATATATATATATCAAATTAAACAAATTACATATAATTAATCAAATTAACTAAACTAACTACTACATACTTATCATATATACATATAATTGCTCAAATTAATCAAAATAAACAAAATCCCCAAATTTTTAAAAACTAGGGTTTTAGCCAAAATACTGACTAATCGGTAGAAATCAAATTGATCAAGAACCAAACTCCTTGTCCCACGAGCTCGATTAGGCACCAAGATCGGCTTTAATAACGAAGAATTCACCGGAATCAAGAGAGGAGAAGAAGAGAATGAGGAAGAAGAATGAAGAAGTGATTCGCTTCGCTTGTTTTGTCCGGATAAACCTTCGGGCCGATTTGACACGATCTCGGCCGTATGGGCGATCCGTCGCCAGTTATCCGTCATATGGCGTACGGATAATCTATCCGCCATTTTTATTTTTTAATTTTAATTAGAATATTAACGACGGATAAAATTATCCGTCGTTAATAATTTCATTTTTTTAAAGTCAATTGGCGACGGATAATGCTTATCCGTCGCCCAATGTAGCGATTTGATAACTTATCCGTCGCTAATTAGCGACGGATAACTGTTATCCGTCGCCAAAAGGGGCGACGGATAGAATCCATCGCCCCAATTAGCGATCCGTCGCTAAAGGGGCGACGGATAAAATTCGTCGCCCCATAACGTCGTTTTTCCAGGAATTTCTTGTAGTGAGAGAAAATCTAAGAGAGTTTCCCCACTTAGAGAGTATCAGATCCCCAGGCTCGTTATGGAGAGAGAAGATCTAAGAGAGTTTTCCCACCTAGAGAGTATGAGATCCCCCAGGCCCGTTATGTATCAAGAAAGTAGAGAGAAGATCGAAAAGAGTTTCCCTGCTAGAGAGTATATGAAGAATTCCCTCCCCCCACCACGCCCGAAAAAAATGTAGTTTTTAATAACTTAATCATAAAATGTTGTGGTCGGGTCTTGGAACAAATGTATGGAACGCGTTCGAGTATATACCGATCGACCAACATCATTATTTCGACGGGTTGGAATTGGTCGATAGAACCACCTTCCTACCGATATCGAGAGAAGAGACACCTTATACCTCCTCCTACCGATCGCATCAGATACATAAAGACAACGAAAGTGAAAGTCTGCACAGGTAAAAAGTTGTTGATAGACATGTAAAGATCAACACACCACCAATTAGCTCCTGTGGAAGATTAGTTGAAGGAACCATCTCAAGCATAGATCCAAAGGTCGTCCAATCTGAATTCATGCCCATTAAGAAAATTAGTGTGTGGGTGGTGATTTTGATGTAATTATGGATTTAGAAGATTTGATTGATCACGCTTATAAATAGTTGTAAAGGTTGAATATCATCGCGTAATTATGTAACCAAAATTAGATTAAAATTGTAAAGGTAACGGAACCAAATACGCATCAACTTGGCATCAAAAATAAATTTACCCTGATTATAATTGTGTTGTAATTTTTTAATCTAAAAAAATAAAATAATTTCTCACATTGATTTGAGGCCAAAGTACCATAGCTAGAATTGATAATAAAAACTGGTTTTATAATATATGGATAGATCTCATCTTCACATGCTTAAAAATTGAAAATTAATTTATTACTTTATTCTCTACCTTCTCACCTCTTCTATTTTATTCACTATCTCCTACGACTATTCATTATTTTTCATACATAAGTATTTAGAGAAAAGTTGAAACCTAAATTCAAAAATAAAAAAAAAAACGTAGAGAGTTAATACAACTTAAAATGTATTTCTTTTACTTTAATTTTGTATTAGAAAATGTCCAAGTAATTAAAAAGCGCTCCAAGTATCATTTATGCACATGCGGATCATGTGTGCTTCAAAGTAAACCATCAACTTTAGAATATAGTATATATATATATATATATATATATATATATATATATATATATATATATATATATATATATATATATATATATATGAGGCTAATCAAAATAATCGATATTTTAGTTTGTCCAGAATGTTTGATGCTAAACTATTTAAAATGAGTATCTTTTTGAATGTTTGATGCTACATTGATTATTTATAATGTGTTTTAATAAGTCGTTTTTAATTTTTAAAATTTCATTATTTCATTTTATCTTATTCAATAAATTTATATTATATTTTAATGAATAAAATAATTTATTTAATTAATGATAGTATTTAAGATTTGTGTTTATAGATTCGCCTTGTCATTTATTTAATTCAAATATATGTTAAAACTATTTTTGGATTTTGTAGATAAAGTTATATGAGATTAATATTTTATTTTAGTGAATGAAATGATTTGTTTAATTAATAATAATAATAATAGTGATAATAATCATCTATTAAAAACACTATTCATGACCTTCCGCATTTTCAGCAACCATAAGATATAAAATTTTGTCACCAAGCAATAACATTGCTCACATGATCTTAGCAACAACACACATCAAGGCTCCCTATTCGTAGACTCAGAGAATCAAAAATTCACGAGGATGGATGAAATTTGAATTAATCTGGTGGGTTTAGCTCATCAACTTTATATATTATATTATATTATATTTTAATTAAATATAAATAGATTTATATTATATTAGTTTAATTTACATGTTACTATATAAAATGTAAAATAAATAAAAAACTTATATGAATAGATAAAATAAATACATATATATTATATTATACATGTTACTATATAAAATGTAAAATAAATAAAAACCTTATATAAATAGATTTATATTATATTATGGTTAAGCTTATATTAGTTGATTTTACAAAATCAACTCGTCAATTCGCTTGAAAATAAGGCAAAATAAACTGCTTTGATTCTCAATTTTCAATTTATTTATGTTCATGAGTCTATTATATAAACTTTTAACCGGCCGAAAACAACCTTAACTAATCCTGTTAAAGACCCAATGGGTTTATACCCAATATTCTTATCTAGTTGAAACTATCTATGTACTCCATCCACCCGATTGAGAACTTAATGCATTAGGTGGACGTAATTTTAGGTGAAAAATTAAAATAAATTAATAAAATATAATAATGCAAGTTTTTGCAGTGAAATTGTCCATGTTCAAGAAGTATCAAGCTTCACCAACATGATCTAATGGCAAGTATATGTGATCTTAACCATTGCGTTGATTGGGTCCTATGCATAAGGATCTCTTCAACAATTTCATACGGACCTCGTCGCCATTTGTTCCATCGACTTTAGCCCTCCAACACGCAATAACCATAAGTTTCGATGATTTCAACCTTGACCTTGGATCCACCATATTTGTAAAATAACAAATATAAGTACATATTAGAGAAATTCACTCACGCCTTTAAATGATCAAGGAGGTGCGGGCATAATATCGTATTTGCTACCCTTCCATATAAGGTTATATATGTTTTAAGTGTCCAATAAATACGATACAACTAATTCATCAATGGTTTCTCATTGACTCACTTGCACCTCTCATTAATTACCTCTCTAACATTACTCAAAGGCCTAAAAACAAATTATATTATTCATGGAGGCCTTATCCTGTGGCAATGCAACGACATAAATCAGATTGAGTATAAAAAATGGAAGGCAATACGGAGTACAATTTAATAACGAACATAACGCTACCTCCAAATTTTGTTAAACACCCACCAGAAACCAAAAAGCGTGAATTCTTCATGAGTTAAAATTATCGATTATTCTTCAAGTTGAGTTCCAAGGTTGCAAATATAAAATTCTTTGAGTTAAAATTATAATATTATTCTTAAAGTTGAGTTCCAAGGTTGCAAATATAAATCTTTTTTGAGTTCCAAATTTGGAATTCTTTTTTTGAGGATTTTACCACAAAACGTGGTTTACTATTCAAATTAAAGTTTTCAAGTTGTAATTATCTCATTTTCAAAGTTGGTTTATACATCGAATTTAGTTGTCAAGTTCAAATTACGCATTCCATTCTTAGAGAATATTTCCATACATTGTGGTTTACCCTTTCAATAGAGTCCTAAAGTTGTAATTACCTCATTATTAGAGTTGGTCTGAGTTCCAAATGTGCAACTAACTATTCCAAATAATGAGATTTACCTTTCAATATAGTCTCCAAGTTATAATTATCATATTTTTTGTAGTTGGTTTGCTCGTCAATTTGAGTTTTCAAGTTAGATTGACCACATTTTATAGTTGAGTTTATATATATACTACCAATTGAGTCGAGTCCATAAGTTGGAAGTACCCTTTCTTTAAATAAGTTCTTCATATAGCATGGTTTAGTCTTCGAATGTAGTCCCCAAATTGTAATGATAACAATCTTAGAGTTTGTTTACCCTTCGACTTAAGTTCTCAAATGAAATTATCATATTCTTAGAGTATTTTACTTACATAAAGTGGCTTACGTTTCTAATATAGTTTTACGCTTAAATGATTTCAATCAGAGAATATTTTTACCGCTTGAAAAAATTCATAATTCGGAATTATCTCATTGTTAGATTATTTTCAAATAGCATGGTTCATCCTTGCATTAGAGTTCCCAAGTTGAATACCAATTGAGTTGAGTACATAAGTTGGAAGTACCATTTCTTTGAATAAGTTCTTCATATAGCATGGTTTGGTCTTCGAATGTTGTCCCCAAATTATAATTATAACAATCTTAGAGTTTGTTTACCCTCGACTTAAGTTTTCAAACTAAATTATCATATTCTTAGAGTATTTTACCACATAAAGTGGCTTACGTTTCTAATATAGTTTTACGCTTGAATGATTTCAATCGAGAATATTTCTACTGCTTGAACAAAATTCCTAATTCGAATTATCTCATTGTTAGATTATTTTCAAATAGCATGGATCATTCTTGCATTTGAGTTTCCAAGTTGAATTATATTATTCTTACGTTGTTTTGCCTTCTTCAAATGGAGTTCTCAATTAAGAATTACTTCATTCTTAAAGTTGAGATTAACATTTGAATTGAATTTCCAAGTTAAAATTATCTCATTGTTAAAGTGTGTTTACCCTTTGAATTGAGTTCTTGAGGAATTTATGTATTTCTTCCAATAATTTTATCATATAGTGGTTTACTATTCAAATAGAGTTCTCAAGTCGATTTATCCCTTTTTTTACTTGCTTTTAACTTCAAATTGAGTTTTCAAATTGCAATGATCCCATTCTTAGAATTTTGTTTGCTTTCACATTGAGCTTCCATGTAGGAACAATCTAATTCTAAAATTTGAGCTACCGTCAACTTATAAGTTTTCAAACTTTTTTTTATCTCGTTGTTATAGTTGATTTGTCATACGAATTGATTTCCTAGTTAGAATTATCTCATTTTTTAGTTGAGTTTACTTTCAATTAAGTTCGTGCTTGAATCATTCCTTCATTAGAGTATTTTTCCATATAATATGGTTTATTATCCTAATAGAGTTTTCAAGTTGTAATTATCTCATTCTCATAGTTTGTTTGACCTTGGAATTGAGTTCCCACATTCGAAGTATCTCATTCATAAAGTTGAATTTTACTTTTCGAGTTGAGTTTCCAAGTTTGGATTATCCCATTCATAAAGTTCGTTACGCCGAATCGAGTTCCTAAATTGAAATTATCTCTTACTTAACCATATCAGATTTTTCAAAATCGACCCCTGCTAAATGGTCTTTTGTTTAGATTAGTACTCACATTTCAAACAATTACAAATGATTCCAAATTTATAATGTAGTTTGAAACTAATTACAACAAACCCAAAAAGTCAAAGATTATCTAATTTTATTTAATTTTATAATAATTTTTTCTATTTTAACTTTTCTTTTAGCCTTCTCCTATAATTTCAAATATTCAACACTTTTTTCTATTTTATGCTATTCAAATATTCAACACTTTTTTTTTCAATTTATATCTTATAATTGGTGTCTATGGATTCGCTTTCATGATGAATCCAAATACATGTTCAAAATATTTTTCGATGTTTTGCAGATAAAGTTATATGGGATTTAATAAAAACTATATATGTAGTGAACATACTAAAAATATAAATAGTGGAAGTTATAAGGTGCATTGCACTGTAAAGAATAAAATGTTCCATGACTTTTTTCCAATTTTAGAATTTACACAACCAATAGATCTCATTTAACAATTTGATTTTTTATTTTAATATATAAATAATTTATTTAATTAATAATAATATATAAGATTGGTGTCTATGGATTCGTCTTGTCGTGGTGAATCCAAATATATGTTCAAAATATTTTTGAGTTTTGCGTATAAAGTTATATGTGATTTAATATAAACTATGCATACAGCTAATATACCAAAATATATAAGACACTTCTAAATTACTATTTTCTTTTGATTTAATTTTGTAAATAAAACTACATGAAATTCAAAGACATGCCACATAGGATTTTGCACATGTGGCATGCCCCTGGTCGGATTTAGCCCCTTGTGCTTTACATAATATATATGGATGGATGGATTAATAAAACAAAGCAAATTTCATAAAGTAAAATGATGCTTTTTTTTTAAATGACACTGACGATTGATTTGTGAACGTGTAGGAAGATAAACAAACTGTAGGTTGATTATAGTGTTTTAGAAGATAGTTTTGTTTTTTTAAAAATATATTGGTTTGCAAAATAGACGATTTGATTAGATATGTAATTGAGGAAGGGATTACATCAAGAATGAAATTGTTTAAGTTCAACGTCACTAAAATTAACAAAAATCACTAATTTGTAGTAACTTTTCGGTTTGTTCACCAGCAAAGCATAAAAGCACAAATTGACACATTTATTTCATTAAATGTAACAATATATAAACTAAA
Organism: Plantago major; assembly: GCA_026545765.1. NCBI lineage: Eukaryota > Viridiplantae > Streptophyta > Magnoliopsida > Lamiales > Plantaginaceae > Plantago > Plantago major. The sequence goes on along the minus strand of JAIFAC010000226.1, from coordinate 8,080 downwards.
CAAATAGGTAATCCTAAAAAAATATTTTAATTCATTTTTTTAAAATTTTAAAGAGTAAAATTGGATATTTTGATTAATATCTATTTTTTTTAATTTAAATCATGGAGTGAAAGGGCGATAATTAGGGATAGAGCGATCTCTTAATGCTTTTGGCAATTTGATATGCAGCGTTAAATCATGTTGTATCCATCCATAAAGCACAAGGGGCTAAGGCTCTGTTCTTTTCAACTTAAAACTCATTCAGCCTGCCTCAGCCCATTCGCCTGGCCACGCTTATATTTTATACTACAATTCAGTTCAGTAAATTTCAGTTGAAAAGAACAGAGCCTAAACCCCACCAAATTAATTCAGTTCTACGTGAAATTTTATGGAATTAGTTGTATTTTAACCAGTATATATTTCATTGTTATTTTTAGTATGTTGTCTACATATATAGTTTTTATTAAATCCCATATAACTTTATCTACAAAAATCCAAAAATATTTTGAGATATATTTGAATTGCCGTGACAAGACTTAATCCATAGACACCACTCTTGAGTAGTATTATTTCAAGAAATCATTTTATTCATTAAAATAAAATATAAATTTATTAAATAAGATAAAATGAATTAATGAAAATTTTAAAATAGAGTATTTAATAAATAAATTCAATCTACATGAATTTTTTTTTTGGAATTAGTTGCATTTTCAACCAGTATATCTTCCACTATTTATTTTTTGTATGTTGGTTGCATATATAGTTTTTATTAAATCTAATATAAATTTATTCTACAAAACTCCGAAAAATATTGTGAACATATATTTGAATTCACCGTGACAAGATTTAATATATAAACACCACTCTAGTTTATTCACTAAAATAAAATATATATTTATTAAAGAAGATAAAATGAAATAATGGAATTTAAAAAATAGAGCATTTATTAAATATTTAATACTCCACCCATCTATTTAACAAGAAATTAATAGATAGGGTCATTTACATATACACCCCCTGCTCGATAGGCCAATTACAGATACATACCCGCTCTTTGAACAATTACATATAAACCCAATTTTCACTTCCTGCTGATTCGCGATTACATGTGACACAAACAGACGTATCGTCATTGGCGTGATGATGTGGATGAAATAAAAGAAAAGAAAAGCTAAAAGATGGGATATTCAGATAAACATAAGACGATTGCCTTCTTCTTCATTCACCCGCCAAAACAAAAAACCACCATACTCTCCTCCGAAACCCTAGTGAAGGCGATTCCACATAATCGACACTATTGAGATCTTTCTTCAAGATATCGTTTAATCGCCGGGAGGACTTATCAATTTGGGAAGAAAGGCTAGGTTTTGTCACGAGATTCGACATCAGAACTGGGTGAGTAATGTTTCTTCAATTTTGGTGTCTATTTATGGTTAGTATACTTTAAAACGTTGCTAGATGTGAGAAATTTCACATAAGATGATTATTGGTGCACAAAACTAGGGTTTTGAACGTAAAAGATGGGTTTTTGTTAATTTTGTTGGCAGCGTGAAAATTGAGGCTTGAATCTGGTTTTTTGTTTATGTTTAGAAGATTTGTAGCTTACTATTTCATAAAACAAGACACCTAGTTTGAATAGTGTGTGTGCAAATGTCTGATTTTTCATTATCAGTGCCTAAGATGTGTTATTTGAATTTTGTGTTAGCAGGTACAATGAGTGAATACAACATCAGGGTTCATGTTAACAAGGACCTGTACATGATCGAGCGTGCTAAAAAGTCGAGGTATACTCATCTAAAACTCATGAATGAAGTTAGAAGTCTAGCTTTAGATAACCTTGGTTCTGATGATAATTTAGCATTCACTATGAAATGTGATGTGGATGATAGCTATGATCAACTAGAAATACTCTCTTATGATGATGTTAGGCAAATGTTTGATAGAAACAGTAAGTATATGGAGGTTGAAAGGCATATTGAAACATCGAGGCTATCCTTTAGCTATTAAACCAAGTTCTAACAAAACAAAATGTTTCACTTATGTGGGATGATTCTACTTTTGATCCGCTTTTGTGCCAAATCCTGATTTATAAAGCACCCTCCTCATAGTAGGGCATTTAAGTCTAGGATATGTAAGAAGAAGCCCCCCCCCCTACAGATCCTGAGTATGTGGACTTGACATTAGATAGTGATGATGATGTTGATCAAACTCAAACACATGCACCAACTCCCATCAAACACCTGCAAAATGATCCACCCACCACCGTGCCATCTCCTCCACACACTAATGTGCCATCTCCTCCACCTCCCATGTGCCATCTCCACCACCTCCCCTCGTGCCATCTCTCCCACACCTCTGCCATCTCCTCCACCTCCTCAGTGCTATCTCTCCCACACTCCTCTGCCATCTCCTCCACCTCCCCGTCCCATCTCCCCACCTACTACTACTACTACTACTACTACTATCGCCGTCATTGCCATCTCCTCCCATTATTGTGCCATCTCCTCCTCATCAGGTAACCTCCACCTCCCACAATCGGCTATCTCCACCTCCCACTACAAGACCATCTCCACCTACTACTACTCGTGCCATCTCCACCACCAAGAGATACAGCCCCTAATGTTTACATACCAGAATGCATGTTGATGATCCAGATAAGGATCATGAAATTGATGATGAGATGCTAAGGCTTCAATTTTGAGGACTTCATGACAAATTTGTACAATCAAACCGATGGCCGGTACTTCGCCACTCCAAAGAAAAACACCAAATGCAAAGTCAACTTATAGCAAGACACCTTCTAAAACACCAACCAAGCCAAGTCCTCTAAGAATGCAAGGAAATCAGTCCTTCTAATGAAGATGGGATTGATTTTGAGGAAGATGAACCCAAGTCTCACTACTTGTATGATTCAGAGGATGAAGAAATTGTTCTTCAAGGTTCCAAGCCAAAAGGAACCATTGAGGATGATGACCTGTAATGATGAGTCCGAAAATGTCAAGGTGGTGGAATTGGTGAGCAAGGATCAAGGTGAATATGTCATTGATAATAGTGATGAGTGAGGATGAAACTAGGCAATGTAGTGACTCCGAGGGTGGGTGATGAATTTCAGAGAGATAACACTGAGTGGGACAAGGATTTCACCATTGGTGAAACATTTACTGGCATCAATGAGTTGAGAGGCAGATTGAAAGAATTTGCAATCAAGGTTGGGTTTAAATGCAAAAGGATAAAGAATGAAGTTGCTAGATTCACAGCCATATGCCTTGGAAATGGATGTCAGTGGAGGTTACATTGTAGCTCAATGGCAGATAAGAAGACTATGGTGGTGAAGACTTATAATGGAAAGCATACATGTATCAAGAATGTCAATGAAAAGGAGGCTGACCAACATTGGCTTGCATCTAAGGTAAATTTGAAATCATTCTCTATACTTGTATCAATTCAATTTATCAAGTACTCACTGTGATATACTGTATTTGTAGGTTCTTGAGGAGTTGAAGACAAATCCCACAATGGATGCATACAAACTCATTGCATGGGCAACTAAAAGCTTGGAGTGATGCTTCCTATATGAGAATGTATAGGGCCAGATGGTTGGCAATTGACAAATTAGGGGGTAATCAAGAAGAGGGATTTGCTCTAATGCCAAAGTATGTGCAAATGCTTAGAAGGACAAATCCAGGCAGTGTGGTGGAGCTGCAGAGGGACTTGGAACAGATTGAAAGGGGACCTTTGTTCAAAAGAGTATTTCTGGGAATAGATGCACTTAAGAGAGGATTCTTGGTCGATGTGCACCATTTATCTTCTTTGATGGATGCCATCTAAGAGGAAAATATGGAGGGTACTTATCGAGTGCATTGGTCAAGATCCAGACTTTGGAATCTTTCCATTGGCTATGGCGAGTGGAGAGGAAAACAAGGACATTGGGGTTTCTTCCTACATTGCCTAACACAAATGTTGGGACCATTTGATCCAAATTTCAACATTGGCACTTTATGGCTGATAGGCAGAAGGTAACTTCTCAAACTTCCATTTCATTCTATATACTTGTGGACATTCCATTGTATTAAATGTGTTCTATTGTATTATAGGGACTTGTACCTGCAATAGAGGAAATCTGCCCAACAGTTGTCAATAGAAAGTGTGCCAAACACATCTATGACAACTTCAAACTCAAGTGGTCTCCAAGGAGTTGAGAAGGTTTTTTCGGCAAGCCTCATCGCTTTACTTTATAGTTTTAATAAGGCCATGAATAGAATTAAGTCCAGAAACCTGAGGCATATGATTGGTTGATGAATATTCCCTTAGGTCATTGGGCTAGATATTCCTTTGACACAAATGTTAAGGTAGATCATGTGACTAATAATTGTAGTGAGAGTTTCAATGCATGGGTTGAACTAGTTAGGGCCTTCTCTATATACAACATTCTTGAGGGACTTAGACAACAAATTATGAAAAGAATCATGCTTAGAAGGAGAAAGGGTGCTAATTGTTACCTGTTCTCATGCCTAGAGTGTTGCATGAGATGAATTACATTTATGGGCGCCTAGAAACCGAGGCTTGTGAAGTCAAGCGGGAGAACATTTGAAGTTGAGGACTTAAGTTTAGGTTCATTTGTAATTTGGATGAGAGGACATGTGACTGCAAAAGGTGGGACATTAGTGGGATACCATGTAGACATGCATGGTTGGCAATTCAGGAGTGTAGAGAAGATCATGTGAAATATTTGTCAGTCAATCACACTAAGGCTGCATACATGAGGGCTTATGACATTGTGATGAATCTCAGGCTCAATCTCACCCGCCAAATGATCTAACTGAGGATGTAAGCCACCTGATGTAAGAAGGCTCATTGAGCAAAGGATTAGACATCCAAGTGAGCCTCCCAAACCTTCCAAACTCACCTGTAATCCCGAGAGCACCAATCAAGTGCGTGAATGTGGAGCAAGGACATAACAAGAGGAAATGTGTAAGCATTCACAACTCTTTAACTTTATTTCATTAGTCAGATTATGTATTTTTGCCTATTTGTGATATGTTACCTATTGTTTGATTCAAATAGCCTTAAAAAGAAAATCGAACAAGTGGTGGAGCCGGTACAATCAACTGTGCAACAAAGGTAATTGCTCCTATTAACTCCAATACGCTTGCCTAATGATTTTGTTATGTGCTTATAATGTCATTTAATTGTAGAAAAAGAAAGACAACCCAGATGACCATCTAAGAGGAGGAAGGGAAATCTGCTAGTGGTGGAGAACAACAATCAAGCCCATGACTCATTTCGATTATGTTTGAATTAATGGTTATCTGATTGAAACTGTGTTTATTTGAATATTGGTCCATACTAAACTTGTTAGGCTATGTCTTTTCGCGATTTCAAGTTGATTTGATTTTGATTAAGCCTTGATCGCTTATGTTATTTAGCCTTGTAAAGTTGATTCGATTTTTATGGAATGGTATTTCATTTTGGATTCATAAATTCCATACATCCGATACTTACCTACCATATATAATACTTGCTTAGCTAATAATCTTCAAGATCAAACAACCTAAGAATATACCAAACAACACTAGGTTAATTGCTACAAGTTTTCTAAGCAAACCATCCGGATCCTCAATTTTCAGCATTACAACTTCATTTCATAGTGCTTGAATACAAATCTCGTAGTCAGAGCTACTAAATGCCTTCACGACGATCCGTCATCCGACCACCGTCTCAACTCCAACGATCTTCGCCCAATCACTTACTAAATATCTAAAAATGTAAGCGGTGAGCTCTGCACTTTTACCCGGATCAAGTACATATAGAAAGTTTACATACATATACACTCCATTTTATATCAAACATAGTCGAAAATCATTTTGCATGGAACACATGTCACAATACACTATTCACATTTAGCTCGAATCAAATATACACTATGGCCACATAAGTGGTGGCACACAGCCGACTTTCACATAACATATCCCTAACACAATAGGGTCCACACATAACACCGAGTACTCCAAAGCACGATAATCCTTCGAAAGGGTCCACACACTTCATAGGCATATCGATGAGATAAACGACGTACATAATCCATGCTTTCACAAAATAGCTTTTACAAATCGCATACAACAAATACATTTTATGGGATATACATTGATCCTTTTTGAATAGACTATTATATCAAGTCCCATAACATGATATAATAACCATAACTTATTTGTCAATCAAAACTATACATATAGATTTTATATACGGAAAATAGAAGTAAAAGTGTCAAGAGTTCCCTTACCTCAAGGCGATATAATCCCAATTGTTTAGACAACCAAGCAATCCTCCGATAGCTTACATCGAATCCTCCAAAGTCACTTTAAACCATCATTCATCCAGCACCACTTGTAAACCCCTTAGTCTCTACTACGGTTTTATAGGTCAAATTGGGGAAATATGGTAACAAGGGCAAAACGGTAATTTCTGGAGCTAGTAAAAATAGGATAAAAATATAGGACATAATTATGATTCTATAACGTTCAGGGGTAAAACGGTAATTTAAACGGGTCGAAAAAGGGCTTAAAAATGTTCTGGGTAAATGGGGATCGAAATTATGACCTTCAGGTCTGCAGCAATGCTTCCAACCAACTGAGCTATTGCTACTTCAATTTCATTGCAGAGGTTTGACAATAAGACCCGATTCACCGTCTGGGCAGATTCACAATTAACAAAACTTTGCTAAATTGCGTTAAGTCCCTGGCGCCTTCAAATTCTCAAAAGGAAGGGTTTATACTTTTCAAAATCTCTCAAATCAGTCCCTGCGAATCCTAATACTTTCCAAACTCCATGAAATCAAACCAAACTCCTCCAAATCCAAGCAAGGGCTACGGGAATCAATTACCTATCAACTCCTCCATCGAGAACCATCAATAATACCCAAATCAATACGACCGGTCCAATAATTTTCCCAAATCGGATTCCCGATTTCTTGTTTCTTTCTAGCATCCATAACCCCTCATAATCGCCCAATTCGGTCCAAAATTCAAAGCGGTGGGTGGTGGTGTGAGGAGAAGAAGAGAACGAAGTGGAATAAAAGAACGTCTGAATAAAGAAGAAGAAAAGAATGAGCCAAAGTATCCAATAAATAAATTTAATAGGCTTTTACTAATTGGGCCTTTTACTCTCGTTCATCAACCGTAATTCATATCGAGCCCAATTAGTTTCTTGTATAGCAACTCAACTCCAAATAATTTCTTGTCTCCAAACTAAATTCAAATGGACGGTCCAAAATAAATTTCGGGTTTTTACAAATTGGTGGTGTGTGCTTTACATGTCTATCAACAACATTTTACACGAAGACTTTCAAGTTCCTTTTCTTATGTATAAGATTTGATCGGTAGGATGAGGTATAATGGTTCTCTTCTCACGGTCTCCGTCTGAAGGGTTCTATCCAACCCTAATTCAACCCCCGTATAAATAATGATGTTGTGTCCGTCTAGCATATACTCAACCTGCTCCACCCTTTGTTACAAGACCCGAGAGCAATATTTTATAATTGTTAGTAAAAGTACATTTTTCTCCCAAGGGGGGGATCATAGAAATTCCTTCGATCTTCGCCTACTTTCTTGATCCATAACGGTCCGGGATCTAATACTTAGGTGGGGAAACTCAATTCGATCTTCTCTCTACTTGATTTCGCTTTTTAGATTATAAAATTACAAAACAATATATAATCGGTAAATTTATTTTATGCCAAGTTAATGCGTATGAAGGTCAGATACTCGCATGAATCCAAATAGAGGACCTTTGGATCTATGTCGATATAGTCCCATCTGATCTTCTAAGAATATTATATGAATCTTGTACTAGACATGCTCTTTTCGGCCCGTAAGACACATGTGAGCTAATTAGTGGTGTGTTGATCTTTACATGTCTATCGGCCAACATTTTGCATGTGAAGACTTTCAATTTTATTTTCTTTATGTATAAGATTCGATCGGTAGGATGAGGTATAAGGTTTCTCTTCTATACCATTGAAATAATGATGTTGTGTCCCACCGGGTATATACTGAACCCGCTCCATACCTTTGTTACAAGACCGACCGCAATATTTTATGATTAA